>CM029013.1:248155796-248443804 GCA_016801055.1 Panax notoginseng
CTTCTCCTTCTTTCCCCGTAACCAAATCTTCGATACCGAAAAACTCTCCCTATTGCTTCTCCCAATTCCATTATCGCCATTACTATTGCTAATACTGGTACTAGTACCACCATGAATATCAACACTACTTTTAAATGCTTCAAATCCATTAAAATCTCTTCTTGAATCACAATCACACTCGGACATTGCTGGCTTATGACCAGGGATCAATGGCAAAGAAGGCTTCTTAATTGGTTGTTTCTTCATGGGGGTTCTAATGGGTACTTGTAATGATGTGTTCTCGTCCATTACATATTCAAATGACCCCATGGAAAAACATCTTCTACCATCAACATTACTGTTACCACTACATTCCCCTCCACTCCCTCCATCAACATTTTTGAATTTCCCAAGCTTAACTGTGACAACTTTCTCCTCTGCCCCCGTCTTCTTTTCTTGATTTGCATCTTCTTTCACTTGAATTTCGCAAGATTTTTGCGAAATCTCAACACGGGATGACCCAAATTCCTCGTGACAATGAACACCCAGATGGGAATTAGCCCTCACAACTGAATTGGCGGTGGTACCCAAAATACCCTCTCTGTCACTTACAATCTCTCTAGAACTCTCACTACCAGATTCAAGAAGAAGGACTATTGGTGAACAGTTATTATTTGAAGAGAAATCAGAGAGCAAACAAGCTCTACAAAGAGGGCAAGTGGAATGAGAAAGTAACCAAGTATCTATACACTCCATGTGAAAGGCATGGCTACATTTGGGCAACAATCTAAGCTTGTCTTCACCCTCAAATTCACACAAACAAACAGCACAATCAAATGGGTTTTTTACCCCAATAATGGATTTGTAATTGAAAACAGGCAAGATATCTATGAAGGATTGATCAACTCCGGCATCATGGAGATGAAAGAGCTGCTGCAACTGACCTTGAAGGACAGTGGCATCATCAAAATCATCCGGGTCACTGTTTGGGAGTCTCAAGAGGAATCTAACAAGAAGGTGAAGCAAACCAGATACAAAGAATATAATAGCGAGTATGATTATGATTAGCAGAATAGTTGGACTCACCTTGTTGGTCAAACTGAAACCATCGGTTTCAAGATTGGGAGGAGGAGGTGGCGCTGGCTGCGGTGGAGACAGAAAGTTTCCGTCTTTAATTTTAACGAAAACCCAGTTCATATTTTCTTCTAGGGAACGATAGAGACTCAACAAGATTAGAACTTTAGGCCTAAACCATGTGATATCAAGAATCCTATCTACCCAGTGGACCAAATCTGAAACTAAATGAAAAAACCCAGAAAACGTAACAGCTTAAATGCAAGCAAGTCAATAAACATTAGTTTAGTTTAATGGAGATTTCAGGGTCTTCCATTATTTTTCTAGTAAAATAGACCTTCCATTGAATATTATAGAGAGACACAGCAAGAGAGACGGGGGTGGGGTGGGGTGGGGTGGGGTGGGGCGGGGAGAGGGGATGGCCGGAGGGGATTAATATGTCATAAATTTGATGCCCAGATGGTAAGTATTCAGATGTAGCGGCATTGATTATCAAATGCTGATTGAGCGGCATTGATTATCAAATTAAATATGACATAGTTATTTTGAATTCCTTAATCACAGTCAAATGAATAAAAAGAATTCACTCATAGAGCAGGTAATCTTTTTATGATTTCATTCATAAACTGCCAGACTTTTCTGGTTGACTTCAAGAAAATGGACATCAACCTCAATGCACATTTAATTCACCTAAATAAAAAAGTAATTTATATAGTAAACAATTATTTTCAAATTGATTCTAAATTGTGAATTAATAAAAAAAATCTTCTGATCACATTCTGTTCGGTTATCCTATTCCTTCCCCAAGTATTTTTATTTTTTATGTGACCTTGAGTGGTTCAGGACAAAACAAAACATATGTAGATAGTAAAAGTCAAAAATATTCAAATAGAAGAGGAACTGTTATAGCAAGGGAAAATGTGTATTTTGGAGTTAAAAATTTGAAGACTATCAATAGAAGTTTCACTGGACCCAAGCAAACTTTCTGGAGTAATAAACATGTGTTCAAGTTTTTGAGCTGCCTAAAGAGCAGTCAGTCAGTCATGGAACCGAAAATCCACATAGAAAAAAGTTTTTAACTTTCCATAGTGGATCACTTATTCTTTGGCTTTTGTGCTCTCTCTCTCTCTCTCTCTCTCTCTCTCTCTCTCTATATATATATATATTCGTGTATGAATCATATTGACCATTTTCCTTGCATATTCTTTTAGACGGAAGAGGTCCGAATATTCATCATTATTTAAAAAATAAATAAATAAATAAATAAAAAGAAATAATTAGGATCATCAGGCATGCGATACTCCCTCCTTATTGAGGTGGAATCATTGTTTTTCTCTTTTGTTTTTGTGCGTTTATCAAGATACCAACAAGTTAAAAGAAGAGCAAGGCATAAGTAATTTAATAAATGGCAAAAAGTACTTTTACACCACTGTGGTTGTAGTGTTTTAATCAATTAGTTATTGTGCTTTTAAAATATTCAATTAGCCCACTGTATTTTTTAAAAATATTCATTCAACCCATTCCGTCCAATTTCTTAAACGGACGTTAAATAATTACACATGTGGCATTAAAAAAAATAAAAAATTATTATTTTCTGATGTGGCAACACAAAAAAATAAAATAAAATAAAATCATTGATTATGTGGCATGTACAATACATGTTGACTTTATATTTAACTGTATAAGACCAAATATTTTTTTGAAATTTTTAGACAAAAAAGAAATAATGCAAATTATAAACATAAATAAATTAATATTTATAAACATAAAGAAATAATGAAATTTTCTTTCTTTTTCTTTACCTAAATATTTATAATATGTATAATATTAATAAAAATTAATATTATAATATTTATAATATGCATGTTTTATTTTAAAAATAAAAATAAAAATACTTTTATGTTTTAAAATACTTATAAAATTTTTAAAAATAAAAATATTTTTATGTTTTATTTTTTTCTTTTTCTTTACCTAAATATTTATAATATGTATAATATTAATAAAATTTAATAATATAATATATATAATATGTATGTATAATATTAATAAAATTTAATATTTTTAATATGTATAATATTAATAAAATTTAATATTATAATATTTATAATATGCCTTCGTCTCCATCTTGTTCGTTAAGAACCATCTTGTTCGGAGCCATCGTCTCCATCAATGTTCCATCTTGTTCGTCTCCATCTTGTTCAGTAATAAAGTCTCATCGGCCGGAGCAAAGACCGTAACGACCTTTAATCTCAACAGATCCAATCGTTTAATCGTCATCGTCGTCGCTACGATCGTGAATACTCTCATGTTCAAACATTTTGGGTTGTTCTGGCCGGATTTTATGGCTTTGGATAGGCAACTGAGGTAGTGATTGAGGTAAAAAAGATTGCGAGCGAATCAAATGGGAGTGGGTTTTGTTCGGCCGTCGGTTCTGTTGCACCGAAAAATTTTCGGTAAAGCCTCTTTCTTCGCCATTGGGTGTTTATTTTTCCCGGAAAGCTTGAAACTCTCTTGGGAAAATTGACAACAAATTGATACAGAGGACTGGGGGAATTAGGGTTTATGTAAATTAAAATTAATTATTGTATAATTAATTTTAATTTTTATGTCATTTGTTTAACTAATTTTTGCTAATTGTATCAAATTTTCTATTTTATGTTAATTATGTTCATACCTTTTTTATATCATTAAAATATATATTAGTATTAATTTTTAAAATAAAAATAATTATTAAAAGAAAGGAAACGAGATAAAGAAAAGAATACAAATAAAGAAAATGAATTAAAATATTTATTTTAATTTTATTATTATTTTAATTATTTTTTGTCACGTAATTAATGATTTTTAATTTTTAATTTTTGTAGAAATTAATATAATGTTGTACTAGATCTCATTGATGATAAAGAGGGTTAAATGAGATGAATAAAATTAATTTTATTATTATTTTAATAAATATTATAATATTAATTTTTATTAATATTATACATATTATAAATATTTAGGTAAAGAAAAAGAAAGAAAATTTCATTATTTCTTTATGTTTATAAATATTAATTTATTTATGTTTGTAATTTGCATTATTTCTTTTTTGTCTAAAAATTTAAAAAAAAAATTGGTCTTATACAGTTAAATATAAAGTCAACATGTATTGTACATGCCACATAATCAATGATTTTATTTTATTTTATTTTTTTGTGTTGCCACATCAGAAAATAATAATTTTTTGTTTTTTTTCAATGCCACGTGTGTAATTATTTAACGTCCGTCAAAGAAATTGGACGGAATGGGTTGATTGAACATTTTTAAAAAGTACAGTGGGCTAATTGAATATTTTAAAAGCACAGTGACTAATTGGTTAAAACACTACAATCACAATGGTGTAAAAGTGCTTTTTGCCTTTAATAAATATTGTGCGGGAGAAGGGTCAAAAATGCCCATGACTTTTATCGCGATGTCTACCGAGCCTCCTATACTTTTTTTTGTCCAAAAGTACCCCTAAAGTTACATTTTTTGGGTCGCCCGTGCCCCTGCCGTTAACAGAACGGGGTTAGAATTTCGCTGATGTGGCTGACAGATGGAGACTTAAAGGGAGAAGGTTCAAAAATGCCCCTAACATATGAAAATATGTCATTTAATCAAAATAAAAAAAAGACTAAAATTCAAAATAAAAAAAGCATAACATATTTACATCATTTAATTAAAATATTAAAATTCAAATTATTTTGTTAACTAATCAAAACAACTAATTAAATAAAATAAGTTGTATAACATATTTACATCATTTAATCAAAATACTAAAATTAAAAACATAACATATTTATATCAAATACTAATTAAAAAAAAAACTAAAATACTAATTAAAAAAAATTCTAACGTTTTTATTTACGTTAAAAGTCGCAGTAAAATATTAACGTTTTATTATGTTATACAATTTTAAATATGTTAGTATGTTATACAACGTTTTAATATTAGTATTTACGTTTTTCTTATTATTAAGTACTAAAATTTTAATATTTTTCTTAATATTAGTAATATTAGTTACTAATATTTTTCTTAATATTAGTAATATTATTAAATTTTAATATTTTAATATTATTAAGTACTAATATTAGTAATACTAAAATACTAAGTCACGGTAATATTAGTATTTACGTTTTTCTTATTATCAAGTACTAAAATTTTAATATTTTTCTTAATATTAGTAATATTATTAAATTTTAATATTATTAAGTACTAATATTAGTAATATTAACATTTTTTAATATAAAAAAATATTAACGTTTTTTAATATCAAAAAAATATTAACGTTTTTTAATATCAAAAAATTAACGATTTTTTTAAAAAATTTATAATATTGTAATATTTTTATATCAAAAAGTATTAACGTTTTAATATTAACCTCATATAAACAAAATTAATATTTTAAAAATATTAACGTTTTTTAATATAAAAAAATATTAATAAAATATTAACGTTTTTTAATATCAAAAAATATTAACGTTTTTTAATATTTTTAATATCAAAAAATTAACGTTTTTTTTAAAAAATTTAAAATTTTTTAATTTTTTTGATATTAGTATTTTAGTGTTTTTTTTAATTAGTATTTGATGTAAATATGTTATGTTTTGAATTTTAGTATTTCAATTAAATGATGTAAATATGTTATACAACTTATTTTATTTAATTAGTTGTTTTGGTTAGATAACAAAATAATTTAAATTTTAGTATTTTGATTAAATGATGTAAATATGTTATGCTTTTTTTATTTTGAATTTTAGTATTTTTTTTGTTTTGATTAAATGACATATTTACATATGTCAGGGGCATTTTTGAACCTTCTCTTTTAAGTCTGCGTCTGTCAGCCACGTCAGGGAAATTCTTTTGGACAAAAAAAAGTATAAGGTGCTCGGTAGACATCGCAATAAAAGTCAGGGACATTTTTGACCCTTTTCTCAATATTGTGCCTACTGTTAATAATGTTAATCGTATAAGTAGGTGGTCTAAGAGGCCGTTTTGGAAATTCTGAAATTAATAATTACTGTTGGAGTATGTTTAACTTGAAAACCGCCCGCCCCACTTGGCCAACAAATGTCCAAATACATGTTGCCATCAGAATTTAGGTGCCAAAGCTTCTTTGGCTATACAAGGATCTGTTATTTGGAATTTCCCACGATTCTGTTATTTGGAATTTGAGTATATTCTATACTCCTGGAGTATGTTAGGGCTATTTTTACTGTAGAAGGTTGCTTATAATCAAGATTTAAGATCGTACATTTTCCTTTCCTTTTTCTTTTTTGTGGGTGCCAAGGAAATATCAAGGGAATTGCCAGTGCATTGGTGTTCCACATGATTATTGGTATCAAGTCATCGTCATAAACAACATAACAAGAAGAAGAAGAAGAATTCGCTCACAAATAGGGATCGGCCCGTCCA
Organism: Panax notoginseng; assembly: GCA_016801055.1. Taxonomy (NCBI): domain Eukaryota; kingdom Viridiplantae; phylum Streptophyta; class Magnoliopsida; order Apiales; family Araliaceae; genus Panax; species Panax notoginseng. Next base: position 248,162,283 of record CM029013.1, read on the forward strand.
AAGAATTGGCTCCATCTCCCAAAAACAAAAAATAACGCTAAACTCCTTATATCTGGCTCAAATATAAGGCCCAAGGAGACTCTACCTCAAGGCAACTCAAATTAGCCCCCATTATATACTAGGCTAAGTTCCAATGGTTCTTTGAATTTCCTTATTTGAGTGTGGTTAGACTGTGGGGTTTCGATAGAGCAGTAAGGTATTAATGGAGTTCTGTTGTGAATTGAGGTGCCAATGGTGGAGATTTGATTGAAGCAAGGATCGAAATTGTAGTCGCTACTTAACATTTATACTGTTGTGGTGTCTTTTCCTTAAAATTTCACTTACCGTTGATATCAACAAATGAGTATATCCCTCTTTATAAATATTTATATCACAGCCAATTATAGAACCAAACAGACAATAGCAAGTAACTACTATGTTAGAATCATTAATATCATCAATATCATATCATCAAAATATCATATCGGGGCGGAAAGAAATATCATCAATGTCATATCAGGGCGGAAAGAATTGCAAGTAGCAAAATGAAGCAATCGTTATTCCTTGACAGAGGAAGAGGGACAAAAAAAAATAAAAATACGCATAATCAAATCATAAACTAAGTCGTTAACTCTAGATTTTATTACAAAACACAACCTAGACCCCCCACCCACCCACGCACCCACTAACTAAAACTGCAACAAGCAAGGGAAGAAAGACAATGCAGAACTTTGCAACCAGAGGCGGAACCAGGGGGGTCGAGGGGGATGAAGCTTACTGTCGCCTGCTGTTGCCGCCTGCCCCTGCCGCAGTGCAGCCTGCCCCGGCCGAGTCCTTTTTGCAGTTTCAACAGCAGACCAGAGACATCAATGGTTCCGAAAGTCATCTTAGTAGTGTGGCTCTAGCCGATTGTGTTAAGCTTTATGGAGACACTGAACCACGTCTTGCAAGGTTGGCCTCCGACGAGGACTATGGCGGTGACGACGCTGTTACATGGTTGAGTGCGACGGTGGCGAGTCATCGGAGTTGTTTGGATGGCTTGGATGAGAAGGGGCTGGCTTTTGAAGCACAAGAGGCTCAAAACTTGACAATGATGCTTAGAGAAACCCTGGCCTTTTATGGATCCAAAAGGAATAGAAGGCAAGGTAAAGATATTTTCCTTGGATACTAGTACCTCAGTTTGCAAATAATATCAGATTCTTATTAATTTGGCGCAGATTTTAAGAAATTATTATTTTTCCATATATATATATATATATATATATATATATAATATTTATATGTTCTCCATATATACAAACCTCACTATTTCATAAAACAAATGTAAATGTGGAGATATTGTACATTCTTATCAACTCCTTTGGCAAGAGCTAAAAATAAACCGAGTAAGAGCAAGGCTCAAATTTTGACCCTCCTCAAATGTTGTTCTGGTTCCGCCACTGTTTGCAACATTGGCCTCTACGATCAAATACCCTGACCAGAAAACCAAGACCGGCAAACGACCCTACATATTGGTGACACAAAATTCCATAAACTTTTGTTTAATTTGCTATGAACTTAAACTATGAGGAAACAAATATTGCAGGACATGCTTTTGCACTCCACAAGAAAAAATGACTGGTCACCTTAATATGCCAAAAATGCATGAAGATTTATAAGCGGGACCTCCAAATCATACTCTTAATGAAAACATTAGAAACATAAATTTTAGCGTTAGGCGCCTCCCTAACCGGAATGATTTCAAATTCCATTAAAGAAATATCAGTTGATTCTTTCTAACTACGATTTAAATAAATAAATAAATACATGCATACTTTGATTCAGAGTCGGGTTGTGATCACTAGAAATATATAAATATCTGGACTCTAATAAGAACTTCTAGTGCTGACAAAGGCCGGCCTAAAGTCTACTAGAAAAACAATTGACTTTGGGTATCCACTGGAAAGACGGTCAAAACATTCTACTTAAAATATTAGAGTGTTTGATTATGACAACTGACAACTACAAGCTGGTTCACTAATGCCATTTACATTCAAGGAAGTATAGGCACAAGAAGCTATTAATAAAAAAGGCTTCCACAAAATGAATAGATGACTAGCAGCGTAACTATCTATGTTATCTTAGGTAAAGAGATATAATGTCAGGTTTATAAAAGAATGCAGTTGCGTATAGTTATAAATGGTAACAGTGTTGTCCTGCAATGGGTACTTGAGATCTTCCATCATATCCTCTCCAACAAATCGATGAAATGGCTCAATTACATTCAGAACAACTTCAATAACCCAAGAAGCATAAGAATAAGCCAATCATGCATGTGTAACCTTAATTGCCACTTGAGTTCCATGGGATCTTATAGTGTGGGCACCCAGTTGAATCTCTGGCATCTTCACCAACTACCACAAATTAAAAGATCAATTAGTCAATAAACATTGAAAAACTTAACACAAGATAAACAATAAATAAGAAGAAAACAAATTATAAAAGCATTATCCCTGTCAAATATCAAATTATATCTATGAAATTAAGACATTCAACTTCCTAAATAATCATTTATCAATGATTCTCCAAGTCTTATTCTAATATAAAAAAGTGAACTTTTGGGTTGACTTCGCTCTTCCTCAACACTTCACCTCCAAAAGATTAGAAAAATAATTTGCATCAAACTACAGAAGTAGAGCAGTTCCCATATTATTCCTTAAAACTTTCATTTTAAAGAATCCAAATATAATATAAGTAATACATGCACAGGGCCGGCCCTGAGTTTTTAAGGGCTTAAAGCGACAACAAAAAAATGGACCTTTTGCAAATTGCTATTCAGATAAACATAAAAAAAAACTAAGAACTTTCCCTGAACAAAAGAGCATCAATACGAAAGTTGAAAGAATACCAAATATAATAACAGACTATTTCAATATTTCCAAAACATCATTTATATATCACATTATCACTAAGTCAAAAAAGTAATCAGTTCAAAGACATCACTTGAATATCATCCTTCTTGCAGTTTTAGCAGCAAAAGTATTAATAATATCTGCACAATCAATCTTATCCGCCATCTCATGTTCAATGGATATATACATAATACAAATACCTCTTGAGGGCCCTCAAAATTTATCAATTTTAGTGGGCCTAAAGCCCGGGCACCTTGGGCTTTAGCCCAGGGCCGGTGTTGTACATGCATTAGAGAGAGAGAGAGAGGAGGGGTTTGGGTGGTGAACTCTTATTTAGGATGCTTCCAAAAACGAATTCCTTCCTAAAGATCAAGAAAAGAAGGTTAGGAAGGTACACGTGTACCAAGGGGAGTGAAAAGGGGAAAACAATAGGTAGTTATTAGAACAAAATGTTAGGATGAAACTTATAGGTTACAAATTTGTTAAAAAGGTTAGATGTTTCATCAGCTCTCTTTTATTGTTCTTGGACTGAAAAGTTTGATTCTCCCAAAATTTATCAAAAATCTTTCATTTCTTCTCTCTCCCATGGTTGAAATAGATGAGGTAGAAGTAGGGGTACCGGAGGAAGTGCACGAGAATGAACATTGCTTGCCTCTTCACATACTGAAAAGGGGGGAGAAGAAAGAGGAAATGGATGGGAGGGCCATTGGACTCGATTCAAGAATTCGTCCAATAACCATTGGACTCGATTGAAGAATTCGTCCAATAACCGTTAGACTGAATTGAAGAATTGATTCGATACCCATTGGACTGAATTGAAGAACAAGTGTGTCCTTCAAGGAAAAAGGGTTAAAGTGTTTTCAAGAAAACAAATACAGAAAATTTGAAATTTGAAGTTGCGCATATTGGTGAAGAAGATCATTCACTTGTACTGATTACCATTGTTCCCTCGAGGGTAGGATGAAGTCCATCTTTCTACACCAACTTTTTGTTGAAGATGTACATCATCAGTCTATTAGGTTTTCTTTCACTCATAATGGATTTAGTATCAAAGAAAAAGTACCCGGGGCCTTCAAAGATCACGACAATCAGCATGACCTTAATATTGGTGGGATGGATGTTGCATTATATCTCGTCCACATATTGGTGAAACCGCACAAACCTAGACCTAGTAATGAACGACCTAACGGGTGGTTCAGTGCGCTGAAGCATAGAGAGCGAGTATAACTAGCTATCTTGAGTGTTTAACACTCCTCGGTCATGTCATTCTGGTGGTTGTTTCTTTTGTAATAGCTTTATCTAAACTCCATAACCTTGAGAAATCTGACATTGAAATAATAGTTGCTTGGGTGCCACTCAGATCATCGAGTGTAAGGCTTGTGATGGGTATGTGGAAATTTGTATATCTAGTGTACAAAATCCCAAGAAATCCCAGTAGTACCGCTCTTGTGTCAGCCTACCGGGATTTGAGGGAGTCAGGCCAGAGGGCCGAGGAAGCACTTGAGGATCGAAGAAAGAACTTAGCCGGTGATGCACAGAATCTTGCGGAGTTCAATGAATTGAATGTGGCACTGATGGTTGAGATGAATAGACTTATCCCAGACAGTTTCCTACATATGCGAAGAGGAATTGGTCAGTTTGTGAGGGAGGAAATCTAGGGATCTTGCGGAGTAATTTGTTTCTTGGTGGGGTATAAAGTTTTAGTGGATAATTCTTTTTTGTCATGTCTCAATTTAATTTGTCCATATCAGTCAAGGTTTGGTTTGTATGGCATAGTTCAATTGTTCAGTCTAGTCTCCTAACTGATATTGACAAATTAAATTAAGACATGACAAAAAAGAATCATCCACTAAAACTTTATACCCCACCAAGAAACAAATTACTCCGCCAGATCCCTAGATTTCGTCCCTCACAAACTGACCAATTCCTCTTCGCATATGTAGGAAATTGTCTGGGATAAGTCTATTCATCTCAGCCATCAGTGCCACATTCAATTCATTGAACTCCGCAAGATTATGTGCATCACCAGCTAAGTTCTTTCTTCCATCCTCGAGTGCTTCCTCGACCCTCTGGCCTGACTCCCGCAAATCCCGGTAGGCTGCCACAAGAGCGTCACTACTGGGATTTCTTGGGATTTTGTACACTAAATACACAAATTTACACATACCCGTCGCAAGCCTTGCACCCGATGATCCGAGTGCCACCCAAGCAACTATTATTTTAATGTCAGATTTCTCAAGGTTATGGAGTTTAGATAAAGCTATTACAAAAGAAACAGCCACCAAAATGACATGACCGAGGAGTGTTAAACACTCAAGATTGTCAGTTATACTCGTTCTTTGCTTCAACGCACTGAACCATCCGTTAGGTCGTTCATTATTAGGTCTAGGTTTGTGCGGTTTCACCAATATGTGGAGGAGATATAATGCAACATCCATCCCCACGAATATTAAGGTCATGCTAATTGTCGTAATCTTTGAAGGCCCCAAGTACTTTTTCTTTGATACTACTAAATCCATTACCAATGAAAGAAAACCCAATAGACTGAAGAGGATGATGTACATCTTCAACAAAAAGTTGGTATAGAAAGATGGACTTCGTCCTACCCTCGAGGGAACAATGGTAATCAGTACAAGTGACTGATCTTCTTCACCAATATGCGCAACTTCAAATTTCAAATTTTCTTGATTTGTTTTCTTGAAAACCCTTTAACCCTTCTTCCTTGAAGGGCACACATGTTCTTCAATTCAGTCCAATGGGTATCGGACCAATTCCTCAATTCAGTCCAACGATTATTGGACGAATTCTTGAATCGACTCTAACGGTCCAATGGTTATTGGACGAATTCTTGAATCGAGTCCAATGGCCCTCCCATTCATTTCCTCATTCTTCTCCCCCCTTCTCAGTATGTGAAGAGGCAAGCAATGTTCATTCTCGTGCACTTCCTCCGGTACCCCTACTTCTACCTCATCTATTTCAGCCATGGGGGAGAGAGAAAAGAAAAGAAATGAAAGATTTTTGGTAAATTTTGAGAGAATCAAACTTTTCAGTCCAAGAACAATAACAGAGAGCTGATGAAAACATCTAACATTTTTAACAAATTCCTAGCCTATACGTTTCCAGCTAACATTTTGTTCAAATAACTGCCAACGGCCAATGGTTTTTCCCTTTTCACTCACCTTGGTACACGTGTACCTTCCTAACCTTCTTTTCTTGAGTCTTAGCAAATAGTTTTCTTTTATTTTCCCGAGGTGTCAAAATGGTTTTAACAAATGTCAGCAAGGTAATATCCCATCGTGTACTCATTTCCATTAATTGAGTAGTTCACTAATGGAACACGACCTTCAGTAAGAGCAGAGAAGATAGATGATCTCTCTAAAACGTTAATATCATTATGAGAGCCTGGTAATTCAAAAAATGCATGTCATATCCAAAGATCGTATGAAGCCACCGCTTCTAAAATAATTGTTGGCTCACGCACATGTCCAGAATACATACCATGCCACGCAACCGGACAATTCTTCCATTTCCAATGCATGCAGTCGATGCTTCTCCCAATTCCATTATCGCCATTACTATTGCTAATACTGATACTAGTACCACCATGAATATCAACACTACTTTTAAATATTTCAAATCCATTAAAATCTCTTCTTGAATCACAATCACTCGAACATTGCTGGCTTATGACCAGGGATCAATGGCAAAGAAGTCTTCTTAATTGGTTGTTTCTTCATGGGGGTTCTAATAGGTACTTGTAATAATGTGTTCTCGTCCATTACATATTCAAATGAACCCATGGAAAAACATCTTCTACCATCAACATTACTGTTACCACTACTTTCCCCTCCACTCCCTCCATCAACATTTTTGAATTTCCCAAGCTTAACTGTGATAACTTTCTCCTCCGCCCCCGTCTTCTTTTCTTGATTTGCATCTTCTTTCACTTGAATTTTGCAAGATTTTTGCGAAATCTCAACACGGGATGACCCAAATTCCTCATGACAATGAACACCCAGATGGGAATTAGCCCTCGCAACTGAATTGGCGGTGGTACCCAAAATACCCTCTCTGTCACTTGCAATCTCTCTAGAACTCTCACTACCAGATTCAAGAAGGACTATTGGTGAACAGTTATTATTTGTAGAGAAATCAGCTAGCAAACAAGCTCTACAAAGAGGGCAAGTGGAGTGAGAAAGTAACCAAGTATCTATACACTCCATGTGAAAGGCATGGCTACATTTGGGCAATAATCTAAGCTTGTCTTCACCCTCAAATTCACACAAAAAACAGCACAATCAAATGGGTTTTTTACCCCAATAATGGATTTGTAATTGAAAACAGGCAAGATATCTATGAAGGATTGATCAACTCCGGCATCATGGAGATGAAAGAGCTGCTGCAACTGACCTTGAAGGACAGTGGCATCATCAAAATCATCCGGGTCACTGTTTGGGGGTCTCAAGACGAATCTAACAAGAAGGTGAAGTAAACCAGATACAAAGAATATAATAGCGAGTATGATTCTGATTAGCAGAATAGTTGGACTCACCTTGTTGGTCAAACTGAAACCATCGGTTTCAAGATTGGGAGGGGGAGGAGGAGGTGGCGCTGGCTGCGGCGGAGACAGAAAGTTTCCGTCTTTAATTTTAATGAAAACCCAGTTCATATTTTCTTCTAGGGAACGATAGAAACTAAACAAGATTAGAACTTTAGGCCTAAACCATGTGATATCAAGAATCCTATCTACCCAGTGGACCAAATCTGAAACTAAATGAAAAAACCCAGAAAACGTAACAGCTTAAATGCAAGCAAGTCAATAAACATTAGTTTAGTTTAATGGAGATTTCAGGGTCTTCCATTATTTTTCTACTAAAATAGACCTTCCATTGAATATTATAGAGAGAAACAGCAAGAGAGAGAGGGGTGGAGCGGGGGTGGAGCGGATAAAATGTCATAAATTTGATGCCCAGATGGTAAGTATTCTGATTGAGCGGCATTGATTATCAAATTAAATATGACATAGTTATTTTGAATTCCTTAATCACAGTTAAATGAATAAAAAGAATTCACCCATAGAGCAGGTAATCTTTTTATGATTTCATTCATAAACTGCCAGGCTTTTCTGGTTGACTTCAAGAAAATGGGTATCAACCTCAATGCACATTTAATTCACCTAATTAAAAAATTAATGTATTTAGTAAACAATTATTTTCAAATTGATTCTAAATTGTGAATTAATAAAAAAAACTTCTGATCACATTCTGTTCGGTTATCCTATTCCTTCTCTAAGTATTTTTATTTTTTGTGACCTTGAGTGGGTCAGGACAAAACAAAACATATGTAGATAGTAAATGTCAAAAATATTCAAATAGAAGAGGAACTGTTGTAGCAAGGGAAAATGTGTATTTTGGAGTTAAAAATTTGAAGACTATCAATAGAAGTTTCACTAGACCCAAGCAAACTTTCTGGAGTAATAAACATGTGTTCAAGTTTTTGTCCTGCCTAAAGAGCAGTCAGTCAGCCATGGAACCAAAAATCCACATAGAAGAAGGTTTTTAACTTTCCATAGTGGACCACTTATTCTTTGGCTTTTGTGCTCTCTCTCTCTCTCTCTCTCTCTCTCTCTCTCTATATATATATATATATATATATATATGTGTATGAATCATATTGACCATTTTCCTTGCATATTCTTTTAGACTGAAGAGGTCTGAATATTCATCACTATTTAAAAAATAAAAAATAAATAAATAAAAAGAAAGAGTATGAGCATCAGGCATGCGATACTCCCTCCTTGTTGAGGTGGAATCATTGTTCAAAAATAAGAAGTGTTTTTCTCTTTTGTTTTTGTGCGTTTATCAAGATACCAACAAGTTAAAAGAAGAGCAACGCATAAGTAATTTAATAAATATTGTGCCTACTTTTCATAAGGTTAATAATGTTAATCGTATAAGTAGGTTGTCTAAGAGGCCGTTTTGGAAATTCTGAAATTAATAATTACTGTTGGAGTATGTTTAACTTGAAAGCCGCCCGCCCCACTTGGCCAACAAATGTCCAAATACATGTTGCCATCAGAATTTAGGTGCCAAAGCTTCTTTGGCTATACAAGGATCTGTTATTTGGAATTTCCCACTTCATATTCCAATCCCACGAATCTGTTATTTGGAATTTGAGTATATTCTATACTCCTGGAGTATGTTAGGGCTATAATTACTGTAGAAGGTTGCTTATAATCAAGATTTAAGATCTTACCTTTTCCTTTCCTTTTTCTTTTTTGTGGGTGCCAAGGAAATATCAAGGGAATTGCCAGTGCATTGGTGTTCCACATGATTATTGGTATCAAGTCATCGTCATAAACAACATAACAAGAAGAAGAAGAAGAATTGGCTCACAAATAGGGATTGGTCCGTCCAAAGAATTGGCTCCATCTCCCAAAAACAAAAAATAACACTAAACTCCTTATATCTGGCTCAAATATAAGGCCCAAGGAGACTCTACCTCAAGGCAAGTCAAATTAGCCCCCATTATATACTAGGCTAAGTTCCAATGGTTCTTTGAATTTCCTTATTTGAGTGTGGTTAGATTGTGGGGTTTCGATAGAGCAGCAAGGTAATAATGGAGTTCTGTTGTGAATTGAGGTGCCAATGGTCTATTTGATAGAAGCAAGGATCGAAATTGGAGTTGCTACTTATCATTTATACTGTTGTGATGTCTTTTCCTTAAAATTTCACTTACCGTTGATATCAACAAATGAGTAGATCCCTCTTTATAAATATTCATATCACAACCAATTATAGAACCAAACAGACAATAGTAAGTAACTACTATGTTAGAATCAGTAAAGATAAAAGAAATACCATCAATGTCATATGAGGGCGGAAAGAATTGCAAGTAGCAAAATGAAGCAATTGTTATTCCTTGACAGAGGAAGAGGGACAAAAATAAATAAATAATATTATGCATAATCAAAACATAAACTAAGTCGTTAACTATAGATTTTATCACAAAACACAACCTAGAACACCTCCAGCAAATACATTTTCCCAATGATGCCAATAGTCGTCAACTCGTGAGACCCCCCCCCCCAAAAAAAAAACTAAAACTGCAACAAGCAAGGGAAGAAAGACAATGCAGAGCATTGCAACATTGGCAGCTATGACATCCACCATTATATTGGCAACATTGGCATTGATTATATGCAACAAGCAAGGGAAGAAAGACAATGCAGACCTTGTATTCAATTCATGTAAACTTTGTCAGCTATGACATCCACCATTATATATCCCCCATCTGTGTATTATTTTTGCTTTGAAATGATTTTATTCAAGCCCAAGGCACTATAATTATTATCATATAAAGAAGATAGTTGTGTTATTAGAGAAATTGCAAAGTTCTCGAAGAATTTAAGGGGTGTGCATAGTTATGGGAATTATAAATTGTTGCTTCTATCAAAATATAAAATGCCACTTAAGTCCACATTTAAGTGAGCAGTCTTTATCAAAATATTACTAAAATTTTGTTGTGAAAATATGATGGAAAAGTACTCCACCCTTTCCTTTTTAATTATCTTTTTTAGAAAAAAGTTTTTAGTTCCTTTTTATTGTTGTTGTTTATGGATTCCAAAGAATATTTTGATTACTTTGCTTCCGATACTACTTTAAGCATTAAATAGAATCCCTAGATTTCCTCCTCCCTCACAAACCCATCTCCGCAAAGAAAAACCCTTGGCGCAAGTTCAAATCACTCCAATTCCCCCTCAACATTTTTTCAAAACCCCAGATCCGGTCCAATTTCACATATTCTCTACAGAAACATCCGGGACATCTTCTTTATATCAGTAACCGAAGCAGTGAACGGTTGGCATGATTTTAAGATAACAGGGTATTCGCTTTACAACGGGATATATCGGAATTGGGAAGTACATTGCTTCTGATATGTTTATGGTTGGTGGGTATTGTTGTTCATCACCCTTGCCAGCGAGGGGACTGGATGTTAGGGCGCTTTTCGAATGGACTCTGTGACGACCCCAAAATCGGGTCTATTTTTCTCTCCGATCTTGTGCGTTAATATTTTTCTATTCTAATTTTAAAACATTATTTAATGTTAAAATAGCTAAAAATGCGGAATAATTTTTTTTTCTTTCTTTCCATTCATCGTTCCCTGAATCGCAACTTTTACGATTACTCTTTATACAAAAATCATATTTATTATATGATTTGTGTAACCTGAGTAAACGTATTAAAAACTTAAGTCTCAGTACTTAATATCTTTTCTATCAATGATTCACTTATTTCAGAATCATATTTATTCTCATTTCAGAATAAACATTCTTTATCCATTCAACATTTCAAACTATACATAACTGTCAATTGCATTTAACAAAACTATCAATCATAGATTTATACCATTTCTAATTCAAGGAAATGTATTCATTTTGCACATCGTTCAATCTTCATCATCTGTATAGCAAGTACTATTGCTTAACATCATTAACCTGCAAAAAGTTTGCGTTTGCAAGATTGAGCTCGACAGCTCAACAAATTTAACAGTTTATCATGTTTCACATAGCATATGCACCATATTTCCTTTACTATGCATATCCACATGCAACATGATTTCTTTACTATGCATATCCGCATGCAACATATATTCTTTACTATGCATATCCTACATGCATCAATAATTCCTTGCAATGCAGGCATTCATGCATTATACATTTCTAATTTATCGAGTTACATCATACAACATGTGCTATCACATATAAATTGAGTTCCATAACCCAATTAACTTAGTCATACTTTGACTTTAACAATTTATAAAGCATGGTATATAGCTTACCACATAATCACATTTAATCTACAAACATAATAAAACTGAAAAACTTGCCTTGTTTGTCGACTATTGTAACAAAGTTCAGCTTAACTTTCTTGCATGGATCCTATACAATCATATTCACAATATATGAATTTATTAGCCACATATCCATAACATATAACTTGTACAATTATATATTAAATATCCATATTAACCACATCACTAGCTTACCTTGTTGTTTTAGAAAAACTTTTATATCTTTTCCAACTCTTTTATCCTTTTACTAACGAAAATCATTTTTCGCTTTAATATCTCTTGTCATGACCTTTGAATCTATATGGATAAATTATAATCTATATGGATAAATTATGGTTCCATAATAACTTAAAGATACCTCTCCGCGATCTAATGCGTTAAATACAATCGCGTTTTCATACGCTGTCAAAACAGCCCCTTTGACAAGCAACGCCGGCAATCATGCCATGCTTAATCAAGTAATTCTAAGTTTGAACGGCCATCTTTGTTATCTCTTACCTTTCTAAAGTATCAATTTAATCATAATGGATTTTGAAATATTCCATAACTCATATACATGTTCATATTAAGAACATTACAAGTATCCTTTTTTGGGTAAACTAGCAACTTAATTACAAAGCCTAACTAGCTTGCCCCCAAACAGCCATCTTGGCTGATTCTAGCTGACTGCTGCTGCCGGTGGGCAGCAGCCTCCTTTGTCTTGACCCACATTTTGACAATCTTTATTCTCCACAATTTTAATTTGGTTATATTGAAAGTTTACACATTGTATAGGTGGTGTACCCACCCATTCAAAAAAATAATAGCCAAACATTTTGGGTAGTTAACATGTGACAATTTAAGAGCGCAAGGGAGGTCCCCGTGTGCAGTCCTGCAGCGTGATGTTGCTGCCTACAGCTATGGGCAGCAGCGTTTTACACATTGTTGCTACTTTACGCCTTTATAACTTATAGCCTACAACTCCGATCATGTTAAATTTTAAACATGTTGTAGATACTACTACATAAGGCTAGTTAGAAAAATATTATCTCCCCCCTCCCCCCAATTTGGACTCTTTAAGCTGCCAGAAACAGGTCCCAAAAGTAGCCAGTCGCAACTGTTTTCAATTTTTTTTCCAGCTTTACTCTCTCTAGCTAAAACAGTCATAACTAATTCATTTCAAAACATTTTTAAGCGATTCTAGAGCCCAAGCGAAGCTAACTTCTAGGGCTACAAATTTTATTCTTTGACCATTTTCAAATTCCTAACACAAAATTCCAAAATTCCAGAAAATTCGTGCAAGAGGACTGCTCCGAATTTGTTAGACAGATTTGACGCAACTACTTTGAAATGTCATAACTCCTTGCTTCGAAATCGGAATTAGTTCGTTCCGGAGTCTATGGAAAGCTTATTCAGTGTACTATACTTCCCCAAAAGCCCAGAAGTTTCTGAACAATATAGCTATCCCCAAATGTCACTTTTAGGATCAGCAGTCCACTAACTTTTCGGATTTTGTTTCTTCAAGCCTCCTAACGGTTAGCGTAACTTTTGTTATACAAGTTCAAATGACTTGAAACTTGTTCCTACTTCGAGACCTTGTTATAAGGTACATGTTTCATCCAAGTTTGGTCTTTAACAACATTATTAAGACACCTAACTAAAAGCTCAAAACTCAGTGTTCATACCCTTTTTAAGGAAATTTCATTTTATTTAGTTTCATTCCATTACTTTTCAAACTGATTTGGTTCCTCTGATTAGTTTAGTAAACCTCACACTACATATTCAAATGTCTTTTAGTTCCAAGCCTCAGGTAATTATTCGTTTTTAAGCTTGGAAACCTTGTTTGGGCATTTCATCAAACATCTAGTTTAAAAAGTCAGATTTCATGTGTTAAAATATGAATCTAACCAAAAATTTCCTCCCTTTTCACTCCATTCTACCTGCATAAGATCTCCTTACAATTCACAGCCCAACCAACAACTCGATCATAGCACAATTATAATATACGACACTTGTTACTAATTTTTTTTATTACAATAGCTATGAATAAGAAAGCTTACCTTATTAAACCCACTTGAATTAGGTGATTTTTCCGTGTAAAAGGATCAATTTATGTAGCCTTTCCTGCTAATGATGCTCGAAACTTCACACACTACAACATTAGCTGGCCGACTGCGGCTATAGACCGAACAGAGAAGGGGGTTTAACAAGTTTTTTTTTTATAAAAGGCTCTTGATCAAAGAGAGAGGAATGGGAACATAGCTTTCCTTCAGCTTCTTTCAGTCTTTCTTTGTTAATGCTTGTTTGATAGCAGATGCTTAATAAAGTGACAGCTCCTGCTTCCAACATTCATGAATTAAGCTTCTCGTTCCAGCGTACTTATGTTATACGGGTTAAATGCTTATTTAGTGGTCAACTTGTAAGTGAGTGATTTTTTTTATAATTAATTTATTAAATTATATTTTACTAATAAAATATTTGTAATTTCGTTAATTATTTTGACTTTAGACGGGATTAACCAAATAAGTTGTTGAGTTGTCCAAAAAAAGTTGATGTGGCGTCTTTGTGTGACATGACGGTGATTATATGAATTTGGAGGAAAATTTTTATGAAGAAAATGAAAAAAATATTAACAAGAAAATAAATAAAATATATATTTAATTATTTTTGTAATTAATATCAAATAAAATTTTAAAATTATACAAAATTTAAATATTATAATTTAATTTAATCATATTTAAAAAATAATCGTTTTATTAAAAAGAGAAATAAAAAAAAAATCCAATACCCCTTTTCCCTCCATGTTTTAATTAACAGAAAATTGATTTTTTTAAGAATATTGATTTACTGTTCATCTTCTTCTTCGTTAAGAGAGAGAAAACGACGACAACGATTTATATTCGCAGATAAAACTCAGGGGTGGAGTGGTGATTCCTTTTATCTCTACATGGTCAAATCTCTCTCCTCTTTCTCTCTTATTATTCTTCTTCTTCGTTGATGCAAGTAGATCTACATCTGAAAATTATAAAATTCTTACATGGATTTTAATGGTACCTACCGTAGATTTGGTAATTGGGATTTGGGAGTTTGCACATGAATCAGATTACCAATATTTCTTCCATAGCTAATTTGTTGAATGCGTGCAAGAGGCAACCAACCAGTACTTCGGGTAGCAAGCAAATTGGGTAGAAGAAGATGAACAGTAAATTAATTTTATAATTTCTTAAATAATTATATATATTATTTAATGAGGGTAATAATATAGTCCGGGTGAAATTATTTGATGAGGGTAATAATATAGTCTGGGTCAAATAATAAAACTATTATTTGATGGATTATAATTATTTGTGAATAATTTGGGTGAAAAACTGTGTTTTTGTTCTATTATTTGATGCATAATGGTACGTTATTTGCATAATGAATAATGGAATAGAACTAAAATAAAGTTATAGAATAATGGAGGGTAATAAAAATTATTTGATAAAATTAAAAATTATTTGCATGTAAAAGTATAAATTTATTTATCCTAGTTAAAAAAAAAAAAAAAATTATCACCAAATTGACTCAATTATAAATTTAATGTTCGAATTTGAAAAGATTTTAATTTTATAATATTTTTAATTTTATAATTTTTATAATTTCCTCAATTATATTTGTTATTAATTATATAAAAAAACATTTTCTATTAATTACAAAAATAACTAAATAACTCTTTTTATTTTTTAATTTCTACCATATATTTTTTGCTAAATTTTTCGATTTTATTATAATTTTCTTTCATTTCCCCTTAAATATATTTCACATTCCCCTTAATTTTAATTAGTATATTTTTTGATTTTTTATTTTATAAATGGCTTAATTATAAATAAAATTTTATTTGATATTAATTACAAAAATAATAAAATATATTTTTTATTTAGTTTCTTGTTTTTTGGCACACTTTTTAAATTTATATTATACTTTAAAATATTTTTTTCATTTTCTTTACAAAAAAATTCCTCCAAATCCACATAATCACTGTCACGTCACACAAGGACGCCACATCAGTTTTTTTTGGACAACTCAGCAGCTTATGTGGTCAATTCCGTCTAAAGTCAAAATAATTAACGGAATTACAAACGTTTTGTTAGTAAAGTGTAGTTCAGTGAGTTGACTGTAAGAAAAATCGGTTTAATGACTCACTTGTAAGTTGACTTATAGTACAGTGACTAAATAAGCATTTAACCATATGTTATACCCATATTTTACTCTACATCCTTATTCCCACATATGTACATATATATAGTACATATTACACTTCCAACTTCCAATACACATAATAATTCATATTTATATTCTAATTACATGTATTTCAATTAATTAAACACAAATAATTACATATTTATAATTATGTATAAAAAATTATCTCACTAATTATGGAATTAATCCATAATAAATTTAACACTTTTAGTGTAACGAATTAACTTTTTAAATAATCAACATTCACCCCATTACCTAATTTAAATAACTTATTTAAATTATATAATCTATATTGTATGATTAAATTTAATTTTCTCCTTCTCTCCATAAATTGTTTTCAAACAATTTATCTATATATTAAATATATAATTTAATATATTCAATCATTTATTCGAATATGAATTTAATTTACTAACTAGTTGATACCAATATACATATTTTATATATTAGTTCTCATCTTGTATTTTTACTTTACATCATTTAGTATAATATTAAATATTATACCATTTTCCATGTAACATAATATCATATATCTAATTATTTTATTTCCTCTCTATAAATTATCTTCACAATTTATTTAAATGTAGTAAATATATTAATATATTCACTACATTAAATACATGCATACATTACACTCAATAATGCAATATATGATTTCTTCAATAAAATAGTGATTATACATGAAGTATATTTAATGCCACCGATTTACCACATTAAAATAATTTAATATTCTAAATTATTTTAATTTTATCCATCTCATTTCCTTTAATAAACTGCCCCTACAATTTATTTACATATAATAAATTATAATATCAATATATTTATTAAGCATAAACATCACATATTGCATAGTTCTTACTCATTTATGCAATATTATATCACACAATATATCATCTAAATTTTATTTTAATAATTCCCAAAAATCTGGGTTATCACGTGCTCTTTTGAATCATAGTGGGAATGAGAGGCATAAGGTTTACACCCAATTTTTTTCCCCTTAAAAATTTTGTACTATCTATCTCTTTAAAAAATTTAAATTATTTCTCTCCCTCTTAGTTTTTCCCCTTAGCAAGCTGACCATTGATAAAAACTTGATTGAGGTGTCGATCGAAGGTGCTGACAAGGAACATGTGTTGCTTTGTTCCACAAGAGCTTCTAGGACTGAGAACCAGGATGCCATTGATGCAGTTATTTTTGGAACAATTGCTGATTCTAAGAGCATCTCTAGCAGATGGACTATTTGTTGGACTATATTTAGTTCATATGACATCAACAACTGTCATTTAGTCTTCAATCATTCCAACAGATGGACTATCATGTGGACTATCCCGTGAACTATAATATAAAAATATTAAAATAATCAATTATTTCAAAAAAAAAACTCCAATGGTCATATTCCAACGACCATATTCCAACAACTATATTTTAAAGAAAAATAACATCTATAAATATAAGGCACATCTAGTTCTCATATTCACTCATATCAACTTCAGTCTTCTAGTCAAATAAGTTATTTTAAATATGTCTCGTCAATTCGAATTAGCTATGTTGCACATGGATGAAGAAGAAGATGAAGAAGCATATGGACAATTTCTAGGCATGGTGGCTATTGAAGAAGAACAACAAAATGTCAATAGGCATACATCACGGCATTGTTGTTATGTGCATGGTCGTATTACCATTGATCGTGGTAGACGTGAAGGTCATAATCGACTTTTTCGTGATTATTTTGCTGAACATCCTACATATCCCCATATCTATTTCGGAGAAGGTTTAGAATATGGCGCCCGCTTTTCCTCCGAATTCAAATAGCAGTTGAAACATATGATTCATACTTCGTCCAAAAAATGAATGTTGTAAGACAACTCGGTTTGTCTTCTCTACAAAAGATAATTGTCTCACTGCAGATGCTTGCATATGGTGTTTCAGCTGATTTCGTTGATGATTATGTGTGGATTGGTGAAAGTAGGACTATATTGAGTTTTAAAAGGTTTGTAAAAGCAGTCATTTCAATTTTTGGTGATGAATATCTGAGATCCCCTAATAACAATGACATCGTTAGATTGCTATTAAAAGCTGAAGAGTGTGGTTTTCCTGAGATGTTGGGGAGCATCGACTGCATGCATTGAAAATGGAAGAATTATCCGGTTGCATGGCATAGTATGTATTCTGGACATGTGCATGAGCCAACAATTATTTTAGAAGCGATAGCTTCATACGATCTTTGGATATGTCATGCATTTTTTGGATTACCAGTATCTCATAATGATATTAACATTTTGGAGAGATCATATATCTTCTATCCTCTTACTGAAGGTCGTGTTCCACCAGTGAACTACTTAATTAATTGAAATGAGTACACGATGACATTTTACCTTGCTGATGGTATATATCCCCAATGGACAACATTTGTTAAAACCATTTAGGCAACTCGGGAAAATAAAAGAAAACTATTTGCTAAGACTCAATAAAAGAATGTTATGAAGATACACATATACCAAGGGGAGTGAAAAGGGGAAAATCGTTGGCAGTTATTTGAACAAAATGTTAGAGGGAAACTTATAGGCTAGGAATTTGTTAAAAAGGTTAGATGTTTTCATCAGCTCTCTATTATTGTTCTTGGACTGAAAAGTTTGATTCTCTACAAATTTACAAAAAATCTTTCATTTCTTTTCTTTTCTCTTTCTCCCATAGCTGAAATAGATGAAGTAAAAGTAGGGGTACCGGAGGAAGTGCACGAGAATGAACATTGTTTGTCTCTTCACATACTGAGAAGGGGGAGAAGAAAGAGTAAATGGATGGGAGGGCCATTGGACTCGATTCAAGAATTCATCCAATAACCATTTGACTCGATTCAAGAATTCGTCCAATAACCATTTGACTCGATTCAAGAATTCGTCCAATAACCGGTGGACTGAATTGAGGAATTGGTCTGTGTAAGACCCCAACTTTTATAAATAAAGATGAATTTTCTATAAATGTCAGTTTTGAATATTATGGAGTTAATTTGATATAATGTTATAGTTGTGGGTAATATTTATAAATTTTGCAAAGTACGCAAGTTGTTATATAATATTCGATTGGTCGGGAAATATTTGTTTTAACAGGGAATATTCGTACAACGACACAATCATTGGTGGACCCCATAACGGAATTATTGTCGGATTGAGAAAACGACAAAAATATTTTATTAAAAATAACGGCGAAAATTTTACCATTGTTACTGTTGAACTACTCGGTAGTAAAAGTACAGTAATACGTGTGGTTGCATAGTAGCACACGGTATTGATTATTAATGCTTATGTGAGAAGTCACTCAGTTTGATTCAATTATTGTCAGTTAATAATATGAATTATTTAGCGATAATGACGTTTTGTTTTATTCGTATTATTAACGTAATAAAACAGAAACATCTTTTTATATAAAACAGAATACTTTATTAAAGTTATTCTATAAATAGAATATATTATATTTTATTTAAAAGATTTTTCTTTAAATATGGACCGTCAGATTAAAGTAATCAATCTGGACCATTCATGGATTAGTTACTATGCATTCTATTTTTCTATAAATAGCAGCTCATTCCTTCATTATTTCTTACGAATTCACTGAACTCTAGAGAGAGAAACTATAGAGAGAGAGAAGAAGAGTATTCTGCTACTTAACTACTTCCTTACTTCAGCTCTTCTTTAAAACGGTAAGGGGTGTTATTCTTTCTTATTCATGAAGAGAACTGTTATTCCATTTCTTATTATTTTGCTGGAATAACCTGTATACGCGGTCTACCCTATACTTGGTGACATTCTTCTATTATTCTGTTGGAACATCCTGTCTGTGTGTTTTACACCGGACCTGGTTCCGTTTTTATTATTATTCTGTTGGAACATCCTGTCTGTGTGCTTTACACCGGACCTGGTTCCGTCTTTATTATTAATCTGTCGGAATATCCTGTCTGTGTGTTTTACACCGGACCTGGTTCCATTATTTATTATATTGTTCTTTATTATTCTGTCGGAATATCCTGTCTGTGCGTTTACGCCGGACCTGGTTCCATTATTTATTATTCTGTCGGAATATCCTGTCTGTGCGTTTACGCCGGACCTGGTTCCATTATTTATTATTCTGTTGGAATAACCTGTCTGTGCGGTCTATCGCATGCATGGTGATTTCTTTTGTTATTCCATTCTTTATTATACTCAGTTGGTTAAGTTTTGACTTCTATACTCCATGAAATTTGTGGAATATCCTTGATAGTTGCGTTTCATCCAGTATCTTTTCAAGAAAATATTCTTCTAAGCATTCTTGAATTTTACTCCACAATGCAGTATCATGTTGACAATTTGGACGTTGTTAATTCCTGGATAAATTAATTCTTGAACTTGTTTTATTGAATTCTTATATCATTGTCATCATCCTCATGTTTATAAAATGTTGAAAGTCATCTGTGGCATGTAGTGCATAGATGGACTTGGTATGATTATGACCAGGGATTATTCGGTATAATCATGACCGTAATGTTACAAATGATGTGGTAAAAGTCCTCATTGGCCGTAGTGCATTGATGGACAGTTGTTGGCATGATCATGACCATTAATGAATACACGAATATCCTTGGCCGTAGTGCAGGGGTGATTCGATGATGTGGATTATTTTATTAAGCTGAGTCTCAGCGATTACAGTGTTGAAAAACTTTTTAAATCATAAAAGATAGTAGAGTTTATTTTCTACTTGACTCTTTTAATGGATTGCTTGTTCCGCTACAGTTAAACTTGATGTCTATTATATTTTATCAGTTTAACATTGTTGAAGGCTAATGATAATTTATTCTGCATTATCTTAGTCATAATATTTCTTACTGGGCTAGTTGAGCTCACCCTTTCTTTCACTGTTCTCTTCAGGAAATGAGAACGTAGCTGGGACAAGTCGGGGTACGGAGTGATGGTCCGAATGATAGTATTAGTTAGTAGTCCTCACTATTCTATGTAATGGTGTGTTAATAAATGTAATGAGGACTCCTTTTGAGTATGAATACTCTCTAGAAGATAATATTTGTATTCAAACTCACAGTTTATGTTTTGTCGTATTGTACACGACAGTTGTATTAGTAAGTTGTATTTGTATTTTGTACTATGTATCTGACGACCCAAGATGGGTGATGTATACCTAATTTTGGGGGTGTCACAGTTGGTATCAGAGCTTAGGGATATGATCCCTGGCTAAGATGTGAGAATAGAACTAGGAGGGGAGAGACGGGGAATTCCTTCGCTAGTATGACCTACCTAAGTTTATTTGCATGATATTTAATTGGTCGGTCATAATATAAGGATAATATATGACATATCAATTAACTTTTATTTTGTGGCAGTATCTGAAAATGGCATCTGAGAATGTTGAGAATAGCAATGGAGCACAGACGATTATTGATTCACCACATATCAATAATCAGGATAATGTTCATCAGGAAGGTGACAATCCTCATGCAAACAACAACACTGACCAGATGATGAATGATGGAATGTTCAGAAGTTTTATGCAATTCATGCAACAACAGGTGAAAGCGGCTCCTGTCCACAACGTAGGTGGAAATACTGGAAACTCTCAGGCGGTCACTGTGACGCCCCCAAACTAGGTATACAACACCCATTCTAAGTCGCCAAATACATGGTACAGAAAGCAAACTACAACTTCAATAATACAATTGTCGTGCAAAATACGACAACACATACTGTGAGTTTAAATACAAATATTGTCTTCTAGACAATATCCACACTCAAATAAATCCTCATTACAATTATTCAAACACTATTTTATAGAAATAGTGAGGACTGCTAAAACATCTTTCTAGAACCATCACTCCATACCCCGACTAGATCCTGCTATGTTCTCACCTCCTGAGAAGAAAAATGGAACAAAAAGGAAAAGGGTGAGCTCAACTAGCCCAGTAAAGAATATTATGACTAAGATAATATACAAACAAATTATCATTAGTCTTCAACAGGGAAAAATCTGATAAAATATAATCGACAACAAGTTTTAGATCAACAACTGCAGCGAAACAGCAAACCATTAGAAGAGTCAAGTAGAGAAAGAATTCTACTATCTTCTAAGATTTAAAAGTCCATCATCAATATTTTATCCCTGTAACATCAATGAATAATCATCTTTAACTAAATATTCATCTTTGCACTACAGGCCAAAGATATTCATTTGTATCATCAGTCGGTCATGTTCATCTCAACACCTGTTCATCTTTGCACTACAGGCCAAAGATATTCATCAAGTAATTATACATCTTTGCACTACAGGCCAAAGATATTCAGTAATATCATCATTTAGGACTGAGGATGATGAAAAATATCTTAAAGAGAACGAATCCAATGAGACAGAAGGACAAATAGTAGGGATTCGTATAACAGTTTATCCAAGATCAATAATACTTCATAATAATCAATTGTGAAGCAGAATTCAAAAATAAAGATCAAAACATGGAAACAATCAAAGATAGTAACCATAATAGACATCTTGGACAAAAAGGAAAAATTTTATTTTTCGGTGAATAGTGCCGTATTCGTGAATAGTGTCGTATACGTGAATAGTACCGTATATGTGAATAGTAAATCCGACACAAAAAGTTCCAAATTTGATAAAAACTCATATCAATATTTCAGCATAATGATATTGAAGAAAATAATATCATTTAAGAAGAAAATAATATCTCTTACCTCAAGATATCAGTACTTCTGGTCGGAATACCGGTATAAGGCTGAAAAAAACTTGCTCTGATGAATAGAAACTCTCAAAGTATCTAAATACTCACAAAATACACTCAATAATCTAGAGAGAGAAAGAGAGAAAACTTGTTTTTGGTGTGATTTTCAATTCTAACTTAGCCCTCTATTTATAGGAAAATTTTAGTAGGTTTGACCTGTAACCTGATGGCTTTACCTGCTACTATTCCCACCCACCACATTTGAAATATAATTCAGCACATTTCTTCACCAACCACAAGTGGGGCCCACCAATTCTAGAATTTTCTATCAAAATGATAAACTCTAAAAATTCAACAATTTCTGAACCAGTTATCTCGTAAAATTCATAATAAATCATACGTTCATTTTTAACGGTTCAAAATTTGTGGACATATACTCAACTTATATATGTATAACATATCAAAAAATTACCACGATCCAACGGTCGGATTAAAAATTATAACCCCCGCAAAATATCTCAAAAACCCTGATTTTTAATACTTCCATTCCGACAAAAATACTGATAAAAATCTCAACATTAACTCCTTCATTTTTAACCACAAAAATATATCTCTCATTTATATCCACATAAAAAAATATTTCCTTATCATATGAATCAATAATTAATTATTCACAAATAATATTACAGAATCACATTTATGACAATCAGGCCGTTCCCAGGAAAGAGGGGGCTTTCCAATAAGGATTTCTCCTTACTGGCGCGCAATTAGATGACCAAACCTCTCCTTAGACAGAACTTTCTAGACATTGCCAATAATGTTATCTAATAAAATTATTCAAATAATATGAATTATTGATCTGATAAATGAAAGTACTGTGCAGCAACAATTATTGAAACAACAATAATATAAAATATCAACGCAGCAATTATTGAATCAATAAAATAAAATATTGAATAATAACTACTGTAACAATTATTGAGTAGTGCCTCCTTACGTAAGAATCAATAATTGGTGCAATACCGTGTGCTACTGTATTTTAACCACCGGGTATTCTAACAGTATTAACGGTAACAACTACGCCGTTATTTATAAACAACTTATACTTGTCGTTTTCTTCATCCAATCGCTTTCCGTTATGGGGCCCACACACAAGCTGCGTCGTCGTACGAATATTCCCCGACAGCAAGAATATTCCACGACCAACCGAATATTCACCGACCAAAAATAAATATTTTATAACCACTTGCTTATTTTGTAAAATTTGCACATTTCACCCATAACCAAAGTATTATATCAAATTAGCCCCTTATTATTCACAATAATATTTAGAGAAAATTTGATTTTATTCATTAATAAGTTGGGGTCTTACAGTCACCGCTAAACAGTTTAAGGAGCTGGGACCACCGGAGTTTAAGGGAGAACCCAAACCACTTGTAGCTGAAACATGGATAAAGCAGATCACCAAGATATTTGATGTCTTGGGTTGCTCCGAGGAGCAAAAGGTTCCCTTTGCCGCCTTTATGTTGCGAGGAGAGGCAGATTACTGGTGGGAATCGATAAAGCGTACTCAACCTGCCGCACTGAAGATGTCTTGGGAGAAGTTCCAAGAGCTGTTTAACGACAAATACTTTCCCGAGAGTATTCGTCACATGAAGGAGGTGGAGTTCATCAAATTGGAGCAGAATAATATACCGTGTCGCAGTACGAGGCAAAATTTGCGGAGTTATCCCGGTTTGCGTCCCACCTGGTGGATAATGAAGAAAGAATGACGCGGATGTTTTTAAGAGGTTTGAAGCCGGAGATACGTCAACATCTTGTTTCTCATAAATTGTGTTTGTATTCAGATGTTGTAAATAGGGCTCAGTTGGTGGAGCGCGATAACGAGACAACGCAACCAAAAGAGAGCAGCCGGTAAAATGATAATACCAGTGAGAGCAGTCATCGAAGCGGTGACAACAAGCGTGGAGGGAATCAACAGGCCAGAAATGGTAACCACTTCGGTGGTAATCAGGGCCAAAACAATAAGAATGGGCATTTCAAGAAGAGGAGATTCAACAATGATGGAAAGACGTCAGCACCAGCACCTGTCGTTAAGGAAGGAGAACGACCACCTATCATATGTTTCAAATGCGGAGGGGAGGGGCACATCAGTCCAAACTGCGCGATGCCGTCCAAAGCATGTTATAATTGTGGAAGAGAAGGTCATTTAGCCCGATTTTGTCGTTTACCGAAGACAAATTTAGCTAGGATGGAGGCACCAAAGGCCGTCCCAGAAAAGTCAAAACCGGTTGTGCAAGGGAGAGCGTTTGTTGTGAACTCCCAGAGAGCAAGGAACCCGAATGAGGTCATCACGGGTAAGCTTATCATAAACTCTAACGAAGTCTATACTTTATTTGATACCGGTTCTACCCATTCTTTTATTTCTCCTACTTGCGCTCATCGATTAAATTTGATCCCGGAGAAATTAGACTTTGACTTAGCAGTTGAAACTCCATTGGGAGAAACCTTCATTACATCCACGGTTTATAAGTCTTGTTTGGTTCAAGTTGGTACCCACACATTACCTGTCGATCTGATTTCATTAAAAATACTTGTATTTGACGTGATTCTAGGGATTGATTGGTTAACTACTCATCATGCAAAAATTGATTGTTTTCGTAAGGTTGTTAGCTTTCATATTCCTAATCGACCTATTATGCGAATTCAAGCAACCAAACCATTAAAATCAATCGCTGTCATCTCAAGCCATAAAGCTATTCGTTTATTGAAAAACGGATGTCAAGCTTTCTTAGCTCATGTCACAGATCTAAACAAAAATACGTCAGCTTTGAATGATATTTCTGTTGTTAATAAATTTCCTGACGTATTTCCCGAAGAACTTCCTGGCCTACCCCCAGAGCGTGAAATTGAATTTTGTATCGACCTTGAACCCGGTACAAAACCCATTTCCAAAGCCCCATATCGAATGGCTCCTATTGAACTTCAGGAGTTAAAGACCCAACTGCAGGAATTGTTAGACATTGGTTTTATTCGTCCTAGTACTTCTCCTTGGGGTGCTCCTGTTCTGTTCGTGAAGAAGAAAGATGGGAGTATGCGACTTTGTATTGATTATCGGGAGTTGAATCATGTCACCATCAAAAATAGGTACCCATTGCCACGTATTGATGACCTGTTTGACCAGTTGCAAGGAGCACAATTCTTTTCAAAGATCGATCTTCGTTCTGGATATCATCAGCTGAAGGTTAGAACTGAGGATATTCCAAAGACGGCTTTTAGAACTCGGTATGGGCATTATGAATTCTTAGTTATGTCTTTTGGATTGACTAATGCTCCTGCTGCCTTCATGGATATGATGAACCGGGTATTCAAGGAATATTTGGATCACTTTGTGGTCGTCTTTATCGATGACATCCTTGTTTATTCCAAAAGCCGTGAAGATCATGAGCAACACTTGAGGCTGGTACTCCAAAAGCTTCGTGAATACAAACTTTATGCCAAGTTGAAGAAATGCGAGTTCTGGCTGGAAGAGGTAGCATTCCTTGGGCACGTAGTATCAAGTCGTGGAATATCTGTTGACCCGGCAAAGATTGAAGCTATTCAAAGCTGGGAGCAACCTAAATCAGTGACCGAAGTACGTAGCTTTCTTGGTTTAGCTGGTTATTATCGGAGATTCGTGGAAGGATTTTCTCGAATCGCTACTCCATTAACTCAGCTGACTCGGAAAGATACAAAGTTCGGTTGGAGCGAAGAATGTGAGCAGAGTTTTCAAGAACTCAAGAGGAGACTCATTTCAGCACCTGTTCTAACAATACCATCTGGCTCGGAGGGATTTGTCATCTACAGTGATGCTTCGAGCAAAGGGTTGGGATGCGTTCTCATGCAACATGGAAAAGTCATAGCCTATGCATCAAGACAACTCAAGGAATATGAGAGGAATTATCCTACTCATGATCTAGAGTTGGCAGCTGTTGTCTTTGCACTTAAAATTTGGAGGCATTACTTGTATGGGGAGAAGGTGGAGATCTTTACGGATCATAAAAGCCTCAAATATTTCTTCACTCAAAAGGAACTCAACATGCGACAACGACGTTGGCTTGAACTGTTGAAAGATTATGATCATACCATTCAATATCATCCTGGAAAAGCGAACGTGGTAGCTGACGCATTGAGTAGAAGATCATATGCAAGTACGAGTGCGATATTGTCAACACAAAGACCCATTTTGTGTGATTTGCAAAGGATGGAGATAGAGTTAAAGACTCCAGGGACCCATGTGATGATGACGAATATACGAGTAGAACCGACTTTAATCGATAAAGTTAAAGCTGCTCAAGCTACAGACCTGGAGCTGATGCGTATGAGGAAGAAAGTGCAAGAAGGTGCTATGCCGGAAGCAAGAATCGATGAAGAAGGAATACTTCGAGTCAACTCCAGACTTTGTGTTCCTAACAACCCTGATTTAAAGTATGAAATCATGATGGAGGCGCACAACACACCGTTTGCAATCCATCCTGGAAGTACCAAAATGTATCATGATCTTCGTCATACATTTTGGTGGAGCAATATGAAGAGAGAGATAGCGTTGTTTATCTCAAGGTGTCTAACTTGTCAACGAGTCAAAGCGGAGCATCAAGTACCAAAAGGTCCATTGCAACCACTTGAAATTCCAGAATGGAAGTGGGAGCACATTACCATGGATTTCGTTACCGGTCTTCCTAGGGTTTCTCAAGGTATTGATGCGATTTGGGTCATTGTTGATAGATTGACCAAGTCTGCTCATTTCTTACCGATACGAGAAACTTATACACTTGAACGTCTTGCTCGTATGTACATAAACGAGATTGTAAGACTGCATGGTATGCCAGTATCCATAGTTTCTGACCGAGACCCAAGATTCACTTCACGATTTTGGGTTAGTTTACAAAAAGCTATGGGCACGGAGTTACGATTTAGTTCAGCATATCATCCTCAGACGGACGGACAATCAGAGAGGACTATTCAAACTCTTGAAGATCTATTAAGACTCTGTGTCTTTGACTTCAAAGGAAGTTGGGACAAGTTCTTACCATTGGTGGAGTTTTCCTACAACAACAGTTATCAAGCAAGTATTGGCATGGCTCCATTCGAAGCATTGTATGGAAGAAAATGTCGTTCTCCAGTATGCTGGGATGAGGTGGGTGAAGCAACGTTGTTGGGACCGGAGTTGGTACGTATGACTACAGAAAAGATTCAAACGATCCGACAACGTATAAAAACCTCACAAGATCGACAAAAGAGTTATGCTGATCTTCATCGAAAGGACGTGGAATTTGATGTAGGAGATCATGTGTTCTTACGTGTTGCTCCATGGAAAGGAGTTACGAGATTTGGAAAGAGAGGAAAGCTAAATCCTCGATTCATCGGTCCATTTTTAATCCTCGATCGAGTAGGAACTGTGGCTTATAGACTCGCTTTACCGCCAAGTATGTCTCGTGTTCATAACTTTTTTCACATATCCATGTTACGCAAATATGTGGAAGACACGAACCACATTATTGAGTTAGAACCGGACGAAATAGCGGAGGATTTGAAGGAACATATTCTACGCTCCAAGGTTATACCTCAAGTCAAAGTTTTGTGGAGAAACCACGATGTTGAGGAAATGACTTGGGAGTTAGAATCTGAAATGAAATCAAGGTATCCTTACCTCTTCGACATACCAGGTACGTACTCTAATTTCGAGGGCGAAATTTCATAAGAAGGGGAGGTTGTAAGACCCCAACTTTTATAAATAAAGATGAATTTTCTATAGATGTCAGTTTTGAATATTATGGAGTTAATTTGATATAATGTTATAGTTGTGGGTAATATTTATAAATTTTGCAAAGTACGCAAGTTGTTATATAATATTCGATTGGTCGGGGAATATTCGTTTTAACAGGGAATATTCGTACAACGACACAATCATTGGTGGACCCCACAACAGAATTATTGTCGGATTGAGAAAACGACAAAAATATTTTATTAAAAATAACGGCGGAAATTTTACCATTGTTACTGTTGAACTACTCGGTAGTAAAAGTACAGTAATACGTGTGGTTGCATAGTAGCACACGGTATTGATTATTAATGCTTATGTGAGAAGTCACTCAGTTTGATTCAATTATTGTCAGTTAATAATATGAATTATTTAGCGATAATGACGTTTTGTTTTATTCGTATTATTAACGTAATAAAACAGAAACATCTTTTTATATAAAACAGAATACTTTATTAAAGTTATTCTATAAATAGAATATATTATATTTTATTTAAAAGATTTTTCTTTAAATATGGACCGTCAGATTAAAGTAATCAATCTGGACCGTTCATGGATTAGTTACTATGCATTCTATTTTTCTATAAATAGCAGCTCATTCCTTCATTATTTCTTACGAATTCACTGAACTCTAGAGAGAGAAATTATAGAGAGAAACTATAGAGAGAGAGAAGAAGAGTATTCTGCTACTTAACTACTTCCTTATTTCAGCTCTTCTTTAAAACGGTAAGGGGTGTTATTCTTTCTTATTCATGAAGAGAACTGTTATTCCATTTCTTATTATTCTGTTGGAATAACCTGTATACGCGGTCTACCCTATACTTGGTGACATTCTTCTATTATTCTGTTGGAACATCCTGTCTGTGTGTTTTACACCGGACCTGGTTCTGTTTTTATTATTATTCTGTTGGAACATCCTGTCTGTGTGTTTTACACCGGACCTGGTTCCGTCTTTATTATTATTCTGTTGGAACATCCTGTCTGTGTGTTTTACACCGGACCTGGTTCCATTATTTATTATTATTATTCTGTCGGAATATCCTGTCTGTGCGTTTACGCCGGACCTGGTTCCATTATTTATTATTCTGTCGGAATATCCTGTCTGTGCGTTTACGCCGGACCTGGTTCCATTATTTATTATTCTGTTGGAATAACCTGTCTGTGCGTCTATCGCATGCATGGTGATTTCTTTTGTTATTCCATTCTTTATTATACTCAGTTGGTTAAGTTTTGACTTCTATACTCCATGAAATTTGTGGAATATCCTTGATAATTGCGCTTCATCCAGTATCTTTTCATGAAAATATTCTTCTAATCATTCTTGAATTTTACTCCACAAAGCAGTATCATGTTGACAATTTGGACGTTGTTAATTCCTGGATAAATTAATTCTTGAACTTGTTTTATTGAATTCTTATATCATTGTCATCATCCTCATGTTTATAAAATGTTGAAAGTCATCTGTGGCCTGTAGTGCATAGATGGACTTGGTATGATTATGACCAGGGATTATTCGGTATAATCATGACCGTAATGTTACAAATGATGTGGTAAAAGTCCTCATTGGCCCGTAGTGCATTGATGGACAGTTGTTGGCATGATCATGACCATTAATGAATATACGAATATCCTTGGCCGTAGTGCAGGGGTGATTCGATGATGTGGATTATTTTATTAAGCTGAGTCTCAGCGATCACAGTGTTGAAAATCTTTTAAATCATAAAAGATAGTAGAGTTTATTTTCTACTTGACTCTTTTAATGGATTGCTTGTTCCGCTACAGTTAAACTTGATGTCTATTATATTTTATCAGTTTAACATTGTTGAAGGCTAATGATAATTTATTCTGCATTATCTTAGTCATAATATTTCTTACTGGGCTAGTTGAGCTCACCCTTTCTTTCACTGTTCTCTTCAGGAAATGAGAACGTAGCTGGGGCAAGTCGGGGAACGGAGTGATGGTCCGAATGATAGTATTAGTTAGTAGTCCTCACTATTCTATGTAATGGTGTGTTAATAAATGTAATGAGGACTCCTTTTGAGTATGAATACTCTCTAGAAGATAATATTTGTATTCAAACTCACAGTTTATGTTTTGTCGTATTGTACACGACAGTTGTATTAGTAAGTTGTATTTGTATTTTATACTATGTATCTGACGACCCAAGATGGGTGATGTATACCTAATTTTGGGGGCGTCATAGTCTGATACCCATTGGACTGAATTGAAGAACAGGTGTGTCCTTTAAGGAAAAAAGGGTTAAAAGGGTTTTCAAGAAAACAACTCAAGAAAATTTGAAATTTGAAGTTGCGCATATTAGTGAAGAAGATCAGTTACTTGTACTGATTACCATTGTTCCCTCGAGGGTAGAACGAATTCCATCTTTCTACACCAACTTTTTGTTGAAAATGTACATCATCCTCTGCAGTCTATTGGGTTTTCTTTCACTAGTAATGGATTTAGTATCGAAGAAAAAGTACACGGGGCCTTCAAAGATTACGACAATCAGAATGACCTTAATATTCGTGGGGATGGATGTTGCGTTATATCTCTTCCACATATTGGTAAAACCGTACAAACCTAGACCTAGTAATGAACGACCTAACGGATGGTTCAGTGCGCTGAAGTAGAGAGTGAGTATAACTGGCAATCTTGAGTGTTTAATACTCCTCAGTCATGTCATTCTGGTGACTGTTTCTTTTGTAATAACTTAATCTAAACTCCATAACCTTGAGAAATCTGACGTTGAAATAATAGCTGCTTGGGTGGCACTCGGATCATTTGGTGTAAGGCTTGTGACGGGTATGTGAAAATTTGTGTATCTAGTGTACAAAATCCCAAGAAATTCCAGTAGTGCCGCTCTTGTGGCAGCTACTGGGATTTAAGGGAGTCAGGACAGAGGGTCGAGGAAGCACTTGAGTCACCTGGCAAACGGGTCGGGCTGGCCCAAACGGGTCTAGCTGTAAGACCCCAACTTATTATAAATAAAATTAAATTTTCTCTATTCATTATCTTGAAATAATAAGGAGTTAATTTGATAGAATATTTTGGTTATATGTGAAATGTGCAAATTTTACAAAATAAGCAAGTGGTTATAAAATATTCATTGTTGCGTGGAATATTCTTTTTGTCGGGAATATTCGTACGACGGTGCAGTCATTTGTGGGCCCCATAACAGAATAACTGTCGGATTAAGAAAACGACAAGTTTGAGTTTTATAAATAACGGCGTAGTTGTTACCGTTAACACTGTTGGAATACCCCGTTATTAAAATACAGTAATACGCGTGGTTGCATAGTAGCACACGGTATTGCACAGTATTGATGAATTATTGATCATTACGTAAGAAGACACTACTCAATAATTGTTACAGTAATTACTGTTCAATATTTTATTTTATTGGTTCAATAATGGCTGCGTTGATATTTTATATTATTGTTGTTTCAGTAATTGTCACTGTACAGTATCTTCATTATCAGATCAATAATTCATATTATTTGAATAATATTATTAGATAGCATTATTGGCAATGTCTAGAAAGTTCTGTCTAAGGAGAGGTTTGGTCACCTAATTGCGCGCCAGTAAGGAGAAATCCTTATTGGAAAGCCCCCCTTTCCTGGGAACGGCCTGGTTGTCATAATTGTGATTCTGTAATATTATTTATGAATAATTAATTATTAATTTATATGATAATGAAATATTTATTTGATGTGGATATAAATGATAGATTTATTTATGTGGTTATAAATAAAAGAAT
The DNA here is from genome assembly GCA_016801055.1 of Panax notoginseng. Taxonomy (NCBI): domain Eukaryota; kingdom Viridiplantae; phylum Streptophyta; class Magnoliopsida; order Apiales; family Araliaceae; genus Panax; species Panax notoginseng. The sequence goes on from CM029013.1 coordinate 248,194,490, forward strand.
TAGTGTTGAGGGGTTTTATCAGTATTTTGTTGGAATAGAGGTTTTAAATCAGAACAGTATTCTTAAAACTCTATTGCGTGAGTTATAATCCGACCGTTGGATCGTTGTGATTTTTAGATATGTTATACATATATAAGTTGAGTATATGTCCACAAATTTTGAACCGTTAAAAATTAACGCATGATTTGTTATCAATTTTAAGAGGTGACTGGTTCCAAAATTGTTGAAGTTTCTAAATTTATCATTTTGATAAAAAATTATAGAATTGGTGGGCCCCACTTTTGGTTGGTGAGACATGTGCTCAAATTTTATTTCAAATGGAGAGAAAGTGGAGATTTATACGGATCATAAAAGCCTCAAATATTTCTTCACCCAAAAGAAACTCAACATGCGGCAACGACGTTGGCTTGAGCTGTTGAAAGATTACAATCATACCATCCAATATTATCCTGAAAAAACAAACGTGGTAGCTGACGCATTGAGTAAAATGTAAGACCCCGAATTTTATGAAATAAAAGTATTCAATTTTTCTTATAATTACTATTCAGTAAATGGTTAAATTGATAAATATTAAAGTTAAGGGTGATATATAAATTTTTTTTCAAAATACACAAGTGGTTATAAAATATTCATTGTTGTCGGGAAATATTCGTTTGGTCGTAGAATATTCTTTCTGTCGGTGAATATTCGTATGACGGCGCAACCATTTGTGGGCCCCATAACAGAATAACTGTCGGATGAAGATAACGACAAAAATTGAGTTTATATAATTAACGGCGTAGTTGTTACCGTTAACACTGTTGTAATACCCGGTGGTTAAAATACAGTAATACGCGTTATTGCACAGTAGCACACGGTATTGCACAGTATTTTTGAAATTATTGATTCTTATGTAAGAAGGCACTACTGAAAAATTGTCACAGTAATTACTGTTTCATATTTTATTTTATTGATTCAATAATTGCTGCGTTGATATTTTATATTATTGTTGTTTCAATAATTGTCACTTCACAGTATTTCCCATTATCAGATCAATAATTCATATTATTTGAATAATATTATTAGATAACATTATTGGCAATGTCTAGAAAGTTCTGTCTAAGGAGAGGTTTTGTAAGACCCCGAATTTTATGAAATAAAAGTATTCAATTTTTCTTATAATTACTATTCAGTAAATGGTTAAATTGATAAAAGTTTAAAGTTATGGGTGAAATATGAATTTTTTTTCAAAATAAGCAAGTGGTTATAAAATAATCATTGTTGTCGGGGAATATTCGTTTGGTCGTGGAATATTCTTTCTGTCGGAGAATATTCGTACGACGGCGCAGCTATTTGTGGGCCCCATAACGAATAACTGTCGGGTGAAGAAAAACGACAAATTTGAGTTTTTACAAATAACGGCGTAGTTGTTACCGTTAACACTGTTGGAATACCCGGTGGTTAAAATACAGTAATACGCGTTATTGCACAGTAGCACACGGTATTGCACAGTATTTTTGAAATTATTGATTCTTACGTAAGAAGGCACTACTCAATAATTGTTACAGTAATTACTGTTCAATATTTTATTTTATTGATTCAATAATTTCTGTGTTGATATTTTATATTATTGTTGTTTCAATAATTGTTGTTGCACAGTATTTTCTATTATCAGATCAATAATTCATATTATTTGAATAATATTATTAGATAACATTATTGGCAATGTCTAGAAAGTTCTGTCTAAGGAGAGGTTTGGTCATCTAATTGCGCGCCAGTAAGGAGAAATCCTTATTGGAAAGCCCCCTCTTTCCTGGGAACGGCCTGGTTGTCATAAATGTGATTCTGTAATATTATTTGTGAATAATTAATTATTGATTCATATGATAAGAAAATATTTATTTTATGTGGATATAAATGAGGGATATATTTTTGTGGTTAAAAAATGAAGGAGTTAATGTTGAGATTTTTATCCGTATTTTTGTCGGAATGGAGGTATTAAAAATCAGAGTTTTTGAGATATTTTGCGGGGGTTATAATTTTTAATCCGACCGTTGGATCGTGGTAAATTTTGGATATGTTATACATATATAAGTTGAGTATATGCCCACAAATTTTGAACCGTTAAAAATGAACGTATGATTTATTATGAATTTTACGAGATGACTGGTTCAGAAATTGTTGAATTTTCGGAGTTTATCATTTTGGTAGAAATTCTAGAATTGGTGGGCCCCACTTGTGGTTGGTGAAGAAATGTGCTGAATTATATTTCAAATGTGGTGGGTGGGAATAGTAGCAGGTAAAGCCATCAGGTTGCAGGTCAAACCTACCAAAATTTTCCTATAAATAGAGGGCTAAGTTAGAATTGAAAAACACACCAGAAACATAAGTTTTCTCTCTTTCTCTCTCTAGATTATTGAGTGTAATTTGTGAGTATTTAGATACTCTGTGAGTTTCTATTCATCAGTGCAAGTTTCCTTCAGCCTTATACCGATCAGAAGTACTGCTCTTTTGAGGTAAGGGATATTAAGGGATTTTAAGGGTTGTTATGATTTTCAGTTTCGTAATTTTTTTGATCTTCAAAAATTCTGGAAAAATTTGAAATGATATTTTGATGAGTTTTCTTGATTGTGTCCAAAAATGGTGATTTTTGGATGTATAGATTGAGAGTTATGAATTTTATGAGAAAAGACTATTTTAAAAGTAACAGCTTATAATTCCTTGTGGTTAACTCCAAAATTGATGAAATTTTTATTGGGAGTACATGTATATGATAGAAGTATACTCTGTAAATTTCAGAATTTTTAGACAAAAGTACAATTTTTGATAAATGTCTAAATATTCGGCTATTTTGGCCATATGAAAAATAGTAAATGACTTTTAAAAATTCTGAGAAAAATATATGTTCACTATGGGACTATATTATGCTAAATTCCAGAAAAGAAATATTTTTGGAACTGATTTGGTATTTTTCATGAAAATAGTCTAGTTATGAGAAAATGAATTAAATATGTTATGTGAAGTAAGAAAATTGGAAAATAGGATTTTATGGCTTGAGAATCCTATATATGAGGTATATGCAGATTTTTGATGAGGGTTTTGTTTATTGATGATGAAATCTTAAGAGTTGGCATTTTATGATGATTAAATGCATTAATTAGTAAAGTGTAAACAATTTAAATAAATTGTTTATAAGCTTAAGAATATTATTCTTTCAATATCATTATACCGAAATATTGGTATGTATATTATTGTGGAATTTCTACCTTTTTCATGTCAGGGTTACTATTTACGAGTTACTATTTATGAGTTACTATTCACGAGTTACTATTCACGACAAAATGAGTTTCTTTTTCTAACCAAATTATAGTTGATTTTTGAATATTACTCTTGAGATTAAATCTATGATCATGTTGATCATATTGTTTTTATTATCATATATAACATTTTTATAACCTTGATGTTGAAATTCTCTTTCGCTTGAGTGTAAAGATGGGTAAATTATTGGTATGATCATGACTATGGGTTCTCTTTGGCCAGTAGTGCAAAGTTGAATTGTTGACTGGTATGATCATGACCATTGAATTTATAATTGAATATCTTTAGCTTAAGTGCAAAGGTGAATTGATTAACATGGTTATAATTATTGTTTATATAAATTCTGAAATGATTATATATTTCTTTGAGATATTAATATATTTGGCCTGTAGTGCAAATATGAACTGTTGATGAATATATTTGGCCGTAGTACAAATATGAACTGTTGAGGAATATCTTTGGCCTGTAGTGCAAAGATGAATTGTTGATGAATATCTTTGGCCCGTAGTGCAAAGATGACATGTTGTTGAATATCTTTGGCCAGTAGTGCAAAGATGAACAGATGTTGAGATAAACATGACCAACTGGTGATACAAATGAATATCTTTGGCCGTAGTGCAAAGATGATTTATTAGTATGATTATGAACAGGAAATGTGATTTGGTATAACCATGATCTTTGATGTTTCAGGTAAAGATAGGTGATGAAAATTATCTTCGTCCTGGATGAGAAGAGGAATTTAGAACTACAGTTATGATTATGAGTTATTCATATGATTGTGGACCAGAATTGTTGATTGATGTTACAGGGATAAAACATTGTTGATGGATTTTTAACATGGAGAAGATAATAGACTTTATAGTCTATTTGACTCTTCTAATGGATTGCATGTTCCGCTGCAACTATGGTTGAAATTTTTTATCATCTACCATATGTTCTAAATCTCTGATTTATTATTGATGAAGACTATTGATAATTTATTTATCTTTAGTCATGATATTCTTTACTGAGCTAGTTGTGCTCACCCTTTTGCTTCACAATTCCTTTCAGGTAATAAGAGTGTAGCTGGGTCGAGCGAGGGTAACAAGGGAATAGAACGGTGGTCATCATTTAGTAGTTATATTTGGTGAAGAAAATAGGGTGAGGCGAACCCAACGTTGGAAGGGTGTTTTGCCACTATAATACAAGATGTCTAACGACATACAACCTCGTGTCATCATAAGACATGATTGTGCTCATCCACTTGCCGAGTATATCTACAAGCACTACCTATATAATCTTGGTGTTTGTTTGAAGTATAATTCTCAGTTAGATACAATGGAGATAATGATAAGTCAAGAGAAGACTCACCATTGGGAAGAATATGATAGTAATCTTCTCGTTTTTCTTTGGGGTCTATTGGGTCAACCAATGATAATTCTGTGGCCATATGATATCTATCATAACCTAGACGCATGGCCTCCCATGTACGAAGGTTTTCTTGAGCACTTCCCAAAGATTCTAGTTTCTAAAACAGTTTTTGACTGTACCTTTATGTAAGGTACCTTTGTGAGGTGCTGATACATGATGGTGTCCAATGTCACATTTGGTATATATTTGTATCCAAACTCACAGCATATGTGTTGTTGTATTTTGCACGACAATTGTTGCAATAAAGTTGTAGTTATTTTCTGTACCATGTATTTGACGACTCAGAATGGGTTGGGTGGAATGAACCTATTTTGGGGTTGTCACAGGTTTGGTCACCTAATTGCGCGCCAGTAAGGAGAAATTCTTATTGAAAAACCCCCCCTTTCCTGAGAACGGCCTGATTGTCATAAATGTGATTCTGTAATATTATTTGTGAATAATTAATTATTGATTCATATGATAAGGAAATATTTATTTTATGTGGATATAAATGAGGGATATATTTTTGTGGTTAAAAATGAAAGAGTTAATATTGAGGTGTTTTATTTGTATTTTTGTCGGAACGGAGGTATTGAAAATCAAATTAGGATTTTTGAGATATTTTGCGAGGGTTATAATTTTTAATCCGACCGTTGGATCGTAGTAATATTTGGATATGTTATACATATATAAGTTGAGTATATGTCCACAAATTTTGAACCGTTAAAAATGAACGTATGATTTGTTATGAATTTTACGAGATGACTGGTTCAGAAATTGTTGAATTTTCGGAGTTAATGATTTTGGTGGAAAATTAAGAATTGGTGGGCCCCACTCTTGGTTGGTAAAGAAATGTGCTGAAATTTTTATTCAAATATGGTGGCAGGTAAAGCCATCAGGTTACAGGTCAAGTCTGCTTCGGCGTGCTAACATTTTCTTATAAATAGAGGGCTAAGTTAGAATTGAAAATCACACTAGAAACATAAGTTTTCTCTCTTGCTCTCTCTATATTATGAAGCATATTTTGTGAGTTTTTAGATACTTTGAGAGTTGCTATTCAGTGCAAGGTTCCTTCGGCTTTACATTCCGGTCAGAAATATTGTTCTTTTGAGGTAAGGGATAGTAAGAGATTTTAAGGGTTGTTATGATTTTCAGTGTCGTAATTTTTTTGAACTTCAGAAAATTCTGGAAAAATTTGAAATGATATTTTGATGAGTTTTATTGATTGTGTCCAAAAATGGTAATTTTTGGATGTATAGATTAAGAGTTATGAATTTTACGGGAAAAGACTATTTTTAAAAGTAACCGCTTATAACTCCTTGCGGTTAACTCCAAAATTGATAAAATTTTTATTGGAAGTATATTTATATAATATCAGTGTACTCTGTGAATTTTGGAATTTTTGGATAAAAGTACAATTTATGATAAATGTCTAAATATTCGGCGGTTTTGGCCATATGAAAAATAGTAAATGAGTTTTAAAAATTCTGAGAAAAATATATGTTCAATATGGAACTATATTCTGCTAAATCTCAGAAAGGAAATATTTTTGGAACTGATTTGGTATTTTTCATGAAAATAGACTAGTTATGAGAAAATAAATTAAATATGTTATGTGAAGTAAGAAAATTGAAAAATAGGATTTTATGGCTTGAGAATCCTATATGAGGTATATGCAGATTTTTTGATGAGGGTTTTTGGTTATTGGTGATAAAATCTTATGCGTTTGACATTTTAGGATGATTAAATGCATTATTTAGTAAAGTGTAAACAATTAAAATAAATTGTTTATAAGCTTAAACAATTAGGGGTTACTATTAAAGTGTAAACAATTAAAATAATCTCGGGGTTACTATTCATGGGTTACTATTCACGAGTTATTATTCACGAAAAAAAATTAGTTTTTTTTGTGACCAAATTATCGTTGATTTATGATTGTTGCTCTTGAAAATAAATACAGTTGTTGATATTATTATTTTTATTATCATATATAATATTTTTATAACCCTGATGTTGAATTTCTCTTTCATATGGGTAAATTATTGGTATGATCATGACTGAAGAATATCTTTGGCCTGTAGTGCAAAGATGAATTGTTAATTGGTATGATCTTGACCATTGAATTTATAATTAAATATCTTTAGCTTAACTATAAAGATGAATTGATTAACATTGTTATAATTATTATTTATATAAATTTCTGAAATGATTATATATTTCTTTGAGATATTAATATATTTGGCCTGTAGTGCGAATATGAACTGTTGATGAATATATTTGGCATGCAGTGCAAATATGAACTGTTGAGGAATATCTTTGGCCTGTAGTGCAAAGATGACCTGTTTTTGAATATCTTTGGCCTGTAGTGCAAAGATGGTTTGTTGATGAATATCTTTGGTCGTAGTGCAAAGATGGATTTATTAGCATGATTATGAACAGGAACTGTGATTTGGTATAACCATGATCTTTGATGTTTCAGGTAAAGACAGGTGATGAAAATATTTTTCGTCGTGGGTGCAAAAAAAAATTTAGAATCACAATTATGATTATGAGTTATTCATATGATTGTGGAAAGGAACTGTTGAGTGATGTTACAGGGATAAAACATTGTTGGTGGATTTTTAACATGGAGAAGATAATAGACTTTGTAGTCTATTTGACTCTTCTAATGGATTGCTCGTTCCGCTGCAACTATGGTTGAAATTTTTATCATCTACCATATGTTCTAAATCTCTGATTTATTATTGATGAAGACTATTGATAATTTATTTATCTTTCGTCATGATATTCTTTAATGGGCTAGTTGTGCTCACCCTTTTGTTTCACAATTCCTTTCAGGTAATAAGAGTGTAGCTGGGTCGAGCGGGGGTAACAAGGGAATAGAACGGTGGTCATCATTTAGTAGTTATATTTGGTGAAAAAAATAGGGTGAGGCGAACCCAACGTTGGAAGGGTGTTTTGTCACTATCATATAAGATGTCTAATAACATACAATCTCGTGTCATCATAAGACAGGGTTGTGCTCATCCACTTGATGAGTATCTTTACGAGCACTACCTATATAATCTTGGTGTTTGTTTGAAGTATAATTTTCAATTAGAGACAATGGAGATAATGATATGTTAAGAGAAGACTCACCATTGGGAAGAATATGATAGTAAACTTCTCGTTTTTCTTTGGGGTCTATTGGGTCAACCAAGGATAATTCTGTGGCCATATGATATCTATCATAACCTAGGTGGTCGTTCTCCTTCCTTAACAACGGGTGCTGGTGCTGATATTTTTCCATCATTGTTGAATCTTCTCTTCTTGAAATGACCATTCTTATTGTTTTGGCCCTGATTACCACCGAAGTGGTTACCATTTCTGGCATGTTGATTCCCTCCACGCTTGTTGTCACCGCTTCGATGACTGCTCTCACTGGTATTATCATTTTGTCGACTGCTCTCTTTTGGTTGCGTTGACTCGTTATCGCGCTCCACTAACTGAGCCATATTCACAACATCTGAATACAAACACAGTTTATGAGAAATAAGATGTTGACGTATCTCAGGTTTCAAACCTCGCAAAAACATTCGCGTCATTCGCTCTTCATTATCCACTAAGTGGGACGCAAACCGGGACAACTCAGCAAACTTGGCTTCGTACTGCGACACGGTCATGTTATTTTGCTCCAACTTGATGAACTCCACCTCCTTCATGTGACGAACACTTTCGGGAAAATATTTGTCGTTGAACAGCTCTTGGAACTTCTCCCAAGACATCTTCAGTGCGGCAGGTTGAGTACGCTTAATCGATTCCCATCAGTAATCTACCTCTCCTCGCAACATAAAGGCGGCAAAGGGAACCTTTTGCTCCTCGGAGCATCTCAAGACATCAAATATCTTGGTAATATGCTTTATCCATGTTTCTGCTATAAGTGGTTTTGGCTCTCCTTTAAACTCTGGTGGTCCCAGCTCCTTGAACTGTTTAGCGGTGACCGTCCGAGAGTTTTCAGTGTTTCCACCTATATTTTGGACAGGAGCCGCTCTCGCCTGCTGTTGCATGAACTGCATAAAGTTTCTGAACATTCCATCATTCATCATCTGGTCAGTGTTGTTGTTTGCATGAGGATTGTCATCTTCCTGATGCACATTATCCTGATTATTGATATGTGGTGAATCCACAGTCGCCTGTGCTCCATTGCTATTCTCAACATTCTCAGATGCCATTTTCAGATACTGCCACAAAATAATAGTTAATTGATATGTCATATATTATCCTTATATTATGACCGACCAATTAAATACCATGTAAATAAACTTAGGTAGGTCATACTAGCGAAGGAATTCCCCGTCTCTCCCCTCCTAGTTCTATTCTCACATCTTAGCCAGGGATCATATCCCTAAGCTTTGATACCAACTGTGACGCCCCCAAAATTAGGAATACATCACCCATCTTGGGTCGTCAGATACATAGTACAGAATACAAATATAACTTACTAATACAACTGTCGTGTATAATACGACAAAACATAAACTGTGAGTTTGAATACAAATATTATCTTCTAGAGAGTATTCATACTCAAAAGGAGTCCTCATTACATTTATTAACACACTATTACATAGAATAGTGAGGACTACTAACTAATACTATCATTCGAACCATCACTCCGTTCTCCGACTTGCCCCAGTTACGTTCTCATTTCCTGAAGAGAACAGTGAAAGAAAGGGTGAGCTCAACTAGCCCAGTAAAAATATTATGACTAAGATAATGCAGAATAAATTATCATTAGCCTTCAACAATGTTAAACTGATAAAATATAATAGACATCAAGTTTAACTACAGCGGAACAAGCAATCCATTAAAAGAGTCAAGTAGAAAATAAACTCTACTATCTTTTATGATTCAAAAGGTTTTTCAACACTGTGATCGCTGGGACTCAGCTTAATAAAATAATCCACATCATCGAATCACCCTTGCACTACGGCCAATGATATTTGTGTATTCATTAATGGTCATGATCATGCCAACAACTGTCCATCAACGCACTACGGGCCAATGAGGACTTTTACCACATCATTTATAACATTACGGTCATGATTATACCGAATAATCCCTGATCATAATCATACCAAGTCCATCTATGCACTACAGGCCACAGATGACTTTCAACATTTTATAAACATGAGGATGATGACAATGATATAAGAATTCAATAAAACAAGTTCAAGAATTAATTTATTCAAGAATTAACAACGTCTAAATTGTCAACATGATACTGCTTTGTGGAGTAAAATTCAAGAATGCTTAGAAGAATATTTTCATGAAAAGATACTGGATGAAACGCAATTATCAAGGATATTCCACAAATTTCATAGAGTATAGAAGTCAAAACTTAACCAACTGAGTATAATAAAGAATGGAATAACAAAAGAAATCACCATGCATGCGATAGACCGCACAGACAGGTTATTTCAACAGAATAATAAATAATGGAACCAGGTCCGGCGTAAACGCACAAACAGGATATTCCTCCGACAGAATAATAAATAATGGAACCAGGTCCGGCGTAAACGCACAAACAGGATATTCCTCCGACAGAATAATAAATAATGGAACCAGGTCCGGCGTAAACGCACAGACAGGATATTCCGACAGAATAATAAAGAACAGTATAATAAATAATGGAACCAAGTCCGGTGTAAAACACACAGACAGGATATTCCGACAGAATAATAAATAAAGACGGAACCAGGTCCGGTGTAAAACACTCAGACAGGATGTTCCAACAGAATAATAGGAGAATGTCACCAAGTATAGGGTAGACCGCGTATACAGGTTATTCCAACAGAATAATAAAGAATGGAATAATAGGAGTTCTCTTAATGAATATAAAAGAAATAATATTCCCTACCTTAAAAGAACTGGATATTGAAAAAGTGAAGTAGCAGAATACTTTTATTCTCTCTCTCTTATTCTCTCTATAGCTTGAATGAATTCGTGAAAAATAATGAAGCCCTAGGCCTCTATTTATAAAAAAACTGAGGGTGGCACTTGGTCTTAACGAAGGGTCAAATGACTCTTGGTCTTAACGAAGGGTCAAATGACTCTTGGTCTTAACGAAGGGTCAAATGACTCTTGGTAATATTGAAGGGACAACTACTATTGACGAAAGTAATTACTATTGACCAAGGTAAATAATATTGACGAAGGTAATTACTATTGACCAAGGTAAATACTATTAACGAAGGTAATTACTATTGACCAAGGTAAATACTATTGACGACGGTAATTACTATTGACGACGGTAATTACTATTGACGAAGAGACTCTTAGATGATGACATATGGCCCCCCATAAAAATAACCAAACTTACCACAACGTCTCAATTATTGATTTAATAATATAACATATTATACAGATGATACTATGACAATAATTTAAGAGATATGATACAGCAATTACTGTAGCAATAATTGAGTATAGCTGAGTGACTTCTCACGTAAGCATCAATAATCAATACCGTGTGCTACTATGCAACCACGCGTATTACTGTACTTTTACTACCGGGTAGTTCAACAGTTTTAACGGTTTTAACGGTAACACCTCAGCCGTTATTTTTATAGAAAGATAATTTTGTCGTTTTCTAACTATGACTATACTTCTGTTGTGGGATCCACCAATGATTGTGTCGTTGTACGAATATTACCCGACAAAAAGAATATTTCCCGACCAATCGAATATAATATGACAACTTGCATACTTTGCAAAATTAATAAATACTACCCATAACTATTATATCAAATCCACACCATAATATAAAAAAATTATTTCGAGAAAAATTAAATATTTATTCATAAAATCTGGGGTTTCACAATCTCCCCTCCTTATGGAATTTCGCCGTCGAAATTTACGTACGTACTTGGTATGCCGAACATGTGAGGATACCTTGACTTCACTTCAGATTCTAACTCTTGAGGTATAACCTTTAAGCATCGAATATGATCCTTCTTATCCAAGATGTTAACACGCATCTCCTCATACGTTAAATCTTTTGCTATCTCGTCTGGTTCTAAATTAATAATGTGGTTCGGGTCGTCCACATATTTACGTAACATCGATACGTAAAAAAAATATTCTGAACACGCAACATATGTAAGACCCCAAATTATTAATAAATGAAATTTAATTCCTCTATTTATTATTTTAAAATAGTAAGGGTTGATTTGATTAATGTGGTTAGTTATGGGTAAAATGCGTAAATATTTCAAATAAGCAAGTGGTCCTAAAATATTCATTGTTGTCGGGGAATATTCGCTTGGTCGTGGAATATTCTTACTGTCGGAGAATATTCGTACGACAGCGCAGTCTTTTGTGGGCCCCATAACGGAAAGTGATTGGATGAAGAAAACGATAAAAATAAGTTGTTTATAAATAACGGCATAGTTGTTACCGTTAATACTGTTGGAATACCCGGTGGTTAAAACACAGTAATACGCATTGTTGCACAGTAGCACACGGTATTGCACCAATTATTGATTCTTACGTAAGAAGGCACTACTCAATAATTGTTACAGTAATTACTGTTCAATATTGTATTTTATTGATTCAATAATTGCTGCGTTGATATTTTATATTACTGTTGTTTTAATAATTGTCACTACACAGTATTTTCTATTATCGGAGCAATAATTCATATTATCTGAATAATATTATTAGATAACATTATTGGCAATGTCTAGAAAGTTCTGTCTAAGGAGAGGTTTGGTCATCTAATTGCGCGCCAGTAAGAAGAAATCCTTATTGGAAAGCCCCCTCTTTCCTGGGAACGGCCTGGTTGCCAATACTGTGGTTCTGTAATATTATTTGTGTATAATTAATTATTGATTTATATGATGAGGAAAATATTGATTTTATATGGATATAGATGGAGAAAATTTTTAATGTGACAATTGTTAAAAATTAATATTTTATCTTTTTCTGATAAAATAATTCATTTAAATATATTATTTTAATAATATATTGATGGTGGTATTTTTACAATAAATGTGGGATATATGAGTATATGAGGAGGAAGAGTATTTTTGTGGTATTAAATGATTAACACATGTTTTGTGTGTTGGTGGACATAATTCTTGACCGAAAATTTATTATTGACTGTAAAATTGCCGTTTGTGAATTTCGGTCAATTTCTGTTTGGAATTTGGAAAAACTTTCTTTTGCAAAGTTGTAGAGAATTGAATTTCCTATAAAAACTCGCAAGATTCAAATTTTCTGATAAAATGGCTATTTATTATGAATTATTGAAGTTCTGAAGTTCCGAAATAATTGATTTTTGGAAGTTTTATTTATTATTTTGAAGAAAAACATTTTTTGGCATTTAAGTGGGCTAACATGTGATATAAATGGGCTGAGATCAGATGTCTAGAGGTGGGCTACAGAAAATTTGATAAATATATTATTATTATATTAAATTTTCTGCTTTGGTGTTCTAAGCATTTTCCTATAAATAGGGTGCTTAGGTTAGAATTGAAAATCACACCAGAAACACAAGTTTCTCTCTATTTCTCTCTCTATATCGAGCGTATTCTTGTGAGTATTTGATACTTTGAAGTGTTGCTATACGGTGCAAGTTTCCTTCAGCACTATATCTAGTATTCCAGTCAGAAGTACCGTCTTTTCGAGGTAAGGGATGTTATTTCTTCTTAAATATTATTATTTTCTTCAATATCATTATACCGAAGTATTGATCTGAATTTTTATCAAATTTAAAACTTTTCATGTCGGGATTACTATTCATGAGTTACTATTCACGAGTTACTATTCACGAGTTACTATTCACCGAAAAATGAAATTTCCTTCTTTTCGTCCAAAATATCTATTCTGGATACTAGCTTTGATTGTATCCATGTTTTGATCATTCTTGAATTTTACTCCACTATGATTATTTATGAGGTATTTCTGGACATGGAATAGCTGAAATACGAATCCTTAACATTTATTATTTTGTTTCACTGGATTCGTTTCCTTAAAAAATATTTTTCATCATTCTCAGTTCTAAATGATGACATAAATGAATATCTTTGGCCTGTAGTGCAAAGATTAATGATTTCTGATGAATATCTTTGGCCCGTAGTGCAAAGATGAACAGGTGTTGAGGTGAACATGACCAACTGATGAATATCTTTGGCCTGTAGTGCAAAGATGACTATTTGATTTAAGATATTTATTGATTGATATTACAGGGATAAAATATTGATGATGGGCTTTTAAATTCATAGATAATCGTAGATTTCATTCTCTACGTAACTTCTCTATGAATTATTATTTTCCGCTGCGAATATTGATTTAAAACTTGTTGTCTATTGTATTCTATTAAATTTTTCCCTGTTGAAGACTAACGATAATTTGTTGTATATTATCTTAGTCATAATATTCTTTACTGGGCTAGTTGAGCTCACCCTTTTCCTTGTTGTTCCATTTTCTTCTCAGGAGGCGAGAATGTAGCAGGTACTAGTCGGGGTATGGAATGAAGGTTCTAGGAAGTTGTTTTAGTAGTCCTCACCATTTTTTTTTTGTAAAATATTGTTCCAATAATTGTAATGAGGACTTATTTGAGTGTAGATATTGTCTAGATGACAATATTTGTATTTACACTCACAGTTTTTATATTGTATTAATAAAGTTGTAGTTGTTTCTGTACCATGTATTTGGCGACTCAGAATGGGTGTTGTATACCTATTTTGGGGGCGTCACAGTTGGTATCAGAGCTTAGGGATATGATCTCTGGCGGAGATCGGGGAATAGAACTAGGAGGGGAGAGACGAGTAAATCCTTCGCTAGTGTGTCCTACCTAAGCTTATTTGTTGGTCGGTCATTATATAGGGGTATTATGTGATTGTTAATTTATTTAATTAACCTTTGTTTTATAGCAGTATTTGAGAATGTCGACTGAGAATGTTAACAGTGGAGTAAATAAAACCGTGGAGACGCCTGTACTCACCAACGAGGAGAACGTGCAACAGGCTGGCAATGTTCCTCCTGTGAACAACACCACTGAGCAGACGATGAACGATGAGATGTTTAGAAGCTTTTTGCGATTCATGCAAAACCAGACGAAGGAGATTCCTGTTCAAAATATAGAAAGAAACAATGGCAACGCACAGCTGGTCACAGCCAAGCAGTTCAAAGAGTTGGGACCACCAGAATTCTGGGGAAAGCCAGATCCGATTAAGGCGGAGACATGGGTCAAACAAATTACCAAGATATTCGATGTCTTGGGATGCAAGGAGGAACAGAAGGTTCCATTCGCCACATTTATGTTCCGTGGTGAGGCAGACTACTGGTGGGAGTCTGTGAAGCGTACCCATCCAGCCGCACTCTGCATGTCTTGGGAGACATTTCAGAAACTATTCAATGACAAATACTTTCCTGAAAGTATTCGCCATATGAAGGAGGTAGAGTTTATTAGACTGGAGCAGAATAACATGACGGTGTCCCAGTACGAGGCGAAGTTTGCAGAGTTGTCCAGGTTTGCACCTCATTAGGTGGAGAATGAGGAACGTATGACGCGGATGTTTCTGAGAGGTTTGAAACCCGACATACGTCAATATCTCATTTCTCATAAATTTTTTCTCTATTCAGATGTTGTCAACAGGGCTCAATTATTAGAGCGAGATAACGAGTACGGTCAATCGAGGGACCACAACCAGGATCATACCGGTGACAGCAGTCATCAGAACAATGATAACCAACGGAGAAAGAAGAATACGGACAAGAGCGACAACCACTCTGGTGGTAATCGTGGCCATGAAAATAGAAGAAGCGAGTCGGGAGGAGATTTTAAAAAGAGGAGATTCAACAATGATAATACGAAGATGTCAGCACCAGCAGTAACTGGTTCCAAGGGAGGAGAATGACCACCGGTCATATGCTATAAATGTGGAAAAGAGGGACATATCAGCCCAAACTGTCCACAACAGTTCAAGGTATGCTATAATTGTGGAAAGGAAGGACATATCGCTCGAGATTGTACGATAGCGAAACCAAGTTCAGCGGGAACGGTGACTCAAAAGGCTGCCCCAAAAAAGTCAAAGTCAACGGTTCCTGGAAGAGCGTTTGTCGTGACGGGTCAACATGCGAGGAACCCAAACGAGGTGATCACGGGTAAGCTAATCATAAATTCATGTGAAGTTTATACCTTACTAGATACCGGCGCTACCCATTCATTTATTTCTCCTGCTTGTGCTCAACGTTTAAACTTGACTCCGGAGAAATTAGACTTTGATTTATCTGTGGAGACTCCGTTAGGGGAAACTTTCATCACATCCACTGTTTATAAATCTTGTTTGATCCAAGTTGGTACCATCACATTACCTGTTGACCTTATCTCATTAAAGATACTTGCTTTTGATGTGATTGATTGGTTAACTACTCATCATGCCAAAATTGATTGCTTTCGTAAGGTTGTTAGTTTTCATATTCCTAAGCAACCTGTTATTCAAATTCAAGCAACCAAACCATTGAAGTCAAACTCTTTCATATCAAGCCGTAAAGTCATTCGTTTATTAAAAAACGAATGTCAAGCTTTCTTAGCCATGTCATGGACTTGAACAAAAATACGTCAGATTTGAGTGATATTTCTGTTGTTTGTTTCCTGACGTATTTCCTGAAGAATTTCTTGGCTTACTCCCAAAGCGTGATATTGAATTTTATATCGATTTTGAATCTGGTACAAAACTCATTTCTAAATCTCATATCGAATGGCTCCTATTGAACTTCAGGAGTTAAAAACCCAACTATAGAAGTTGATAACCGAGCCTCTATCTAGTGACTTCCTTTGTGAAATGCACTGAAGCCAAACTCTCTGTAGGGGATGCCATATTAGTGCGGTAGTAAACTGATAGGTGCAATTGTGACGTGATATCCAAGATAGGGATATGAGTCACAGTTGAGAGCAACCTAAGTCAGTAATCGAAATACGTAGCTTTCTAGGCTTAGCTGGTTACTATCGGAGATTCGTGGAAGGATTTCTCGAATCGCTACTCCGTTAACTTAGCTGACTCAGAAGGATATCAAATTCGTATGGAGCGAGGAATGCGAGAAGAGTTTTCAAGAGCTTAAGAGGAGACTCATTTCGGCACCTGTTCTGACAATACCATCTGGTTCGGATGGATTTGTTATCTACAGCGATGCTTCAGGCAAAGGGTTAGGATGTGTTCTCATGCAACGTGGGAAAGTCATAGCCTATGCCTCGCGACAACTTAAAGAATATGAGAGGAATTATCCTACTCATGATCTAGAGTTGGCAGCAGTCGTTTTCGCGCTAAAGATCTGGAGGCACTATCTATATGGGGAGAAAGTGGAGATATATTCAGACCATAAAAGCCTCAAATATTTCTTCACTCAGAAAGAACTCAACATGCGGCAACGACGTTGGCTCGAGCTGTTAAAAGATTACGACCACACTATTCAATACCATCCTGGAAAAAACGAACGCGGTAGCTGACGCATTGAGTAGAAGATCATATGCAGGAACGAGTGCGATGATGTCAAGTATACGCGTAGAACCAACTTTAATCGATAAAGTTAAAGTTGCTCAAGCTACAGACCCGGAGCTGATGCGTATGAAGAAGAAAGTGCAAGAAGGTGCTATTCCAGAAGCAAGAATCGATGAAGAAGGAATACATCGAGTCCACTCCAGACTTTGTGTTCCTAACGATTCTGATTTAAAGTACAAGATCATGATGGAGGCACACAATACACCATTTGCAATCCATCCTGGAAGTACTAAAATGTATCGTGATCTTCGACATACATTTTGGTGGAACAATATGAAGAGAGAGATTGCAAAGTTTATCTCGAGGTGTTTAACTTGTCAACGTGTAAAGGCGGAGCATCAAGTACCAAAGGGTCCATTGCAACCACTTGAGATTCCGAAATGGAAGTGGGAACACATTACCATGGATTTTGTTACGGGTCTTCCCACGGTTTCTCAAGGCATAACTGCTATTTGGGTGATAGTTGATAGATTAACCAAGTCTGCTCATTTCTTGCCGATACGGGAGACTTATTCCCTTGAACGTCTTGCTAGTATGTACGTGAATGAGATTGTAAGGTTGCATGGCATTCCAATATCCATAGTTTTGGATCGTGACCCAAGATTCACTTCAAGATTTTGGGTTAGCTTGCAAAAAGCTATAGGCACGGATTTACGATTTAGTTCAGCTTACCATCCTCAAACGGACGGACAATCAGAGAGGACTATTTAAACTCTTGAAGATCTATTAAGACTTTGTGTCCTAGATTTCAAAGGAAGTTGGGATAAGTACCTACCATTGGTGGAATTCTCCTACAACAACAGTTATCAGGAGTGTATAGGTGTGGCTCCCTTTGAAGCATTGTATGGACGAAAGTGTCGCTCTCTAGTATGTTGGGATGAGGTGGGAGAAGCAACGTTGTTGGGACCAGAGTTGGTACGAATGACTACAGAGAAGATCCAAACGATTCGACAACGTATACAAACGGCACAGGATCGACAAAAGAGTTATGTGGATCTTCATCGAAAGGACGTAGAATTTGACATTGAGGATCATGTATTATTACGTGTAGCTCCATGGAAAGGAGTTACAAGATTTGAGAAGAGAGGAAAGCTCAATCCACGATTTATTGGTCCATTTCAGATTCTTGATCGAGTAGGAAATGTGGCATATAGACTTGCGTTACCTCCAAGTATGTTTTGTGTTCATAATGTTTTTCATATATTTGTGCTTCGTAAATATGTGAAAGACCCGAACCATGTTATTGAGTTAGAACCGGACGAGATAGCTGAAGACTTAACGTACGAGGAGGTACCTGTCAAGATCATGGATAAGAAGGAGCATGTCCTACGCACGAAGGTCATACCACAAGTTAAAGTTTTGTGGAGAAACCATGCTATTGAGGAAATGACCTGGGAGTTGGAAACGGAAATGAAAGCGAGGTATCCTCATCTTTTCGAAACACCAGGTACGTATGTCAATTTCGAGGACGAAATTTCATAAGGAGGGGAGGTTGTAAGACCCCAAATTATTAATAAATGAAATTTAATTCCTCTATTTATTATTTTAAAATAGTAAGGGTTGATTTGATTAATGTGGTTAGTTATGGGTAAAATGCGCAAATATTTCAAATAAGCAAGTGGTCCTAAAATATTCATTATTATCGGGGAATATTCGCTTGGTCGTGGAATATTCTTACTGTCGGAGAATATTCGTACGACGGCGCAGTCTTTTGTGGGCCCCATAACGGAAAGTGATTGGATGAAGAAAACGACAAAAATAAGTTGTTTATAAATAACGGCATAGTTGTTACCGTTAATACTGTTGGAATACCCGGTGGTTAAAACACAGTAATACGTATTGTTGCACAGTAGCACACGGTATTGCACCAATTATTGATTCTTACGTAAGAAGGCACTACTCAATAATTGTTACAGTAATTACTGTTCAATATTGTATTTTATTGATTCAATAATTGCTGCGTTGATATTTTATATTACTGTTATTTTAATAATTGTCACTACACAGTATTTTCTATTATCGGAGCAATAATTCATATTATTCGAATAATATTATTAGATAACATTATTGGCAATGTCTAGAAAGTTCTGTCTAAGGAGAGGTTTGGTCATCTAATTGCGCGCCAGTAAGAAGAAATCCTTATTGGAAAGCCCCCTCTTTCCTGGGAACGGCCTAGTTGCCAGTACTGTGGTTCTGTAATATTATTTGTGTATAATTAATTATTGATTTATATGATGAGGAAAATATTAATTTTATATGGATATAGATGGACAAAATTTTTAATGTGACAATTGTTGAAAATTAATATTTTATCTTTTTCTGATAAAATAATTCATTTAAATATATTATTTTAATAATATATTGATGGTGGTATTTTTATAATGAATGTGTGATATATGAGTATATGAAGAGAAAGAGTATTTTTGTGGTATTAAATGATTAACACATGTTTTGTGTGTTGGTGGACATAATTCTTGACCGAAAATTTATTATTGACTGTAAAATTGCCGTTTGTGAATTTCGGTCAATTTCTGTTTGGAATTTGGGAAAACTTTCTTCTGCAAAGTTGTAGAGAATTGAATTTCCTATAAAAACTCGCAAGATTCGAATTTTCTGATAAAATGGCTATTTATTATGAATTATTGAAGTTCTGAAGTTCCGAAATAATTGATTTTTGGAAGTTTTATTTATTATTTTGAAGAAAAACGTTTTTTGGCATTTAAGTGGGTTAACATGTGATATAAATGGGCTGAGATCAGATGTCTAGAGGTGGGCTAAAGAAAATTTGATAAATATATTATTATTATATTAAATTTTCTGCTTTGGTGTTCTAAGCATTTTCCTATAAATAGGGTGCTTAGGTTAGAATTGAAAATCACACCAGAAACACAAGTTTCTCTCTATTTCTCTCTCTATATCGAGCGTATTCTTGTGAGTATTTGATACTTTGAAGTGTTGCTATACGGTGCAAGTTTCCTTCAGCACTATATCTAGTATTCCAGTCAGAAGTACCGTCTTTTCGAGGTAAGGGATGTTATTTCTTCTTAAATATTATTATTTTCTTCAATATCATTATACCGAAGTATTGATCTGAATTTTTATCAAATTTAAAACTTTTCATGTCGGGGTTACTATTCATGAGTTACTATTCACGAGTTACTATTCACGAGTTATTATTCACCGAAAAATGAAATTTCCTTCTTTTCGTCCAAAATATCTATTCTGGATACTAGCTTTGATTGTATCCATGTTTTGATCATTCTTGAATTTTACTCCACTATGATTATTTATGAGGTATTTCTGGACATGGAATAGCTGAAATACGAATCCTTAACATTTATTATTTTGTTTCACTGGATTCGTTTCCTTAAAAAATATTTTTCATCATTCTCAGTTCTAAATGATGACATAAATGAATATCTTTGGCCTGTAGTGCAAAGATTAATGATTTCTGATGAATATCTTTGGCCCGTAGTGCAAAGATGAACAGGTGTTGAGGTGAACATGACCAACTGATGAATATCTTTGGCCTGTAGTGCAAAGATGACTATTTGATTCAAGATATTTATTGATTGATATTACAGGGATAAAATGTTGATGATGGGCTTTTAAATTCATAGATAATCATAGATTTCATTCTCTACGTAACTTCTCTATGAATTATTATTTTCCGCTGCGAATATTGATTTAAAACTTGTTGTCTATTGTATTCTATTAAATTTTTTCCTGTTGTAGACTAACGATAATTTGTTGTATATTATCTTAGTCATAATATTCTTTACTGGGCTAGTTGAGCTCACCCTTTTCCTCGTTGTTCCATTTTCTTCTCAGGAGGCGAGAATGTAGCAGGTACTAGTCGGGGTATGGAATGAAGGTTCTAGAAAGTTGTTTTAGTAGTCCTCACCATTTTTTTTTGTAAAATATTGTTCCAATAATTGTAATGAGGACTTATTTGAGTGTAAATATTGTCTAGATGACAATATTTGTATTTACACTCACAGTTTTTATGTTGTATTAATAAAGTTGTAGTTGTTTCTGTACCATGTATTTGGCGACTCAGAATGGGTGTTGTATACCTGTTTTGGGGGCGTCACAACATACTTGGCGGTAAAACGAGTCTATAGGCCACAGTTCCTACTTCATCGAGGATTTCAAATGGGCCAATTAAATCGAGAGTTGAGATTTCCTCTCTTCGTCGATTCTTGCTTCTAGAATAACGCCCTCTTGAACCTTCTTCTTCATATTTATCAGCTCTGAGTATGTAGCTTGAGCGGCTTTAACTTTATCGATTAAAATCGATTCTAATCATATATTCGTTATCTTCACGTGGGTTCGTATATTCGCACTTGTAACCGCATGCGATCTTCTACTCAACGCATCAGCTACCACGTTCGCTTTTCCACGATGGTATGGTATGATCATAATCTTTAACAGCTCGAGCCAACGTCTTTGGCGCATGTTACGTTCGCTTTAGTTGATAAATATTTGAGGGTTTAAGAAATGGGTTTTGTACTGGGGTCAATACAAAATTCGATTTCACGCTCTAGGGGTAAGTTAAGAAGTCTTCAAGAATGCGTCAGGAAATTTATTAACAATAGAAATATCATTCAAAACTGTGACTCTCGTCCAAGACTTGGATAACACGTCACATTGATATCTATTAACTTGTCACCGTTATTCATAACGTCCCCTACCGAAAGTCTGGCTTCGGTGCATTCCACACAAGAAAGTTAACAACGAAAAGATCGGGGCTCTTTATTTATGGCTTGATATGTCAATGATTGACTTTAGTGGTTTGGTTACTTTGAATCCGCATAACAGGGTGGTTAGGAGTATGAAAGCTAACAACCTTATGAGAAGCATGATGAGTAGTGAACCAATCGTTTCAAAAAAAAATCACATCAAAGGCAAGTATTTTCAAAGAGATAAGATCGACAGGTAACGTGAAAGTGTTGAATTGAACAAGATTTATAAATAGTGGAGGTAACGAAGGTTTCTCCCAAAGTTTAAACAGACGCATCAAAGTCTAAGTTCTCCGGAGTTAACTTCAAACATTGAACACAACTAGGTGAAATAAAAGAGTGAGTAGAACGGGTATCTAACACGGTATAGACTTCGCAAGAGTTTATGACTAACATACCCGTGATAATTTTGTTCAGGTTCCTCGTCAGGAAAAAAACGCTTTCTCTTAAACTACTGGCTTTGGCTTTTCTGGGACAGTCTTTGGTGCCTCCATCCTATCTGAACTTGTCTTCGGTGAACGACAAAATCGGGCTAAGTGACCTTCTCTTCCACAATTATAGCATGCTTTGGATGGCATCGCGCAGTTTAGACTGATGTGTCCCCCCCCTCCGCATTTGAAGCATATGATAGGTGGTCGTTCTCCTTCCTTAACAACGGGTGCTGGTGCTGATATTTTTCCATCATTGTTGAATCTTCTCTTCTTGAAATGACCATTCTTATTGTTTTGGCCCTGATTACCACCGAAGTGGTTACCATTTCTGGCATGTTGATTCCCTCCACGCTTGTTGTCACCGCTTCGATGACTGCTCTCACTGGTATTATCATTTTGTCGACTGCTCTCTTTTGGTTGCGTTGACTCGTTATCGCGCTCCACTAACTGAGCCATATTCACAACATCTGAATACAAACACAGTTTATGAGAAATAAGATGTTGACGTATCTCAGGTTTCAAACCTCGCAAAAACATTCGCGTCATTCGCTCTTCATTATCCACTAAGTGGGACGCAAACCGGGACAACTCAGCAAACTTGGCTTCGTACTGCGACACGGTCATGTTATTTTGCTCCAACTTGATGAACTCCACCTCCTTCATGTGACGAACACTTTCGGGAAAATATTTGTCGTTGAACAGCTCTTGGAACTTCTCCCAAGACATCTTCAGTGCGGCAGGTTGAGTACGCTTAATCGATTCCCATCAGTAATCTACCTCTCCTCGCAACATAAAGGCGGCAAAGGGAACCTTTTGCTCCTCGGAGCATCTCAAGACATCAAATATCTTGGTAATATGCTTTATCCATGTTTCTGCTATAAGTGGTTTTGGCTCTCCTTTAAACTCTGGTGGTCCCAGCTCCTTGAACTGTTTAGCGGTGACCGTCCGAGAGTTTTCAGTGTTTCCACCTATATTTTGGACAGGAGCCGCTCTCGCCTGCTGTTGCATGAACTGCATAAAGTTTCTGAACATTCCATCATTCATCATCTGGTCAGTGTTGTTGTTTGCATGAGGATTGTCATCTTCCTGATGCACATTATCCTGATTATTGATATGTGGTGAATCCACAGTCGCCTGTGCTCCATTGCTATTCTCAACATTCTCAGATGCCATTTTCAGATACTGCCACAAAATAATAGTTAATTGATATGTCATATATTATCCTTATATTATGACCGACCAATTAAATACCATGTAAATAAACTTAGGTAGGTCATACTAGCGAATGAATTCCCCGTCTCTCCCCTCCTAGTTCTATTCTCACATCTTAGCCAGGGATCATATCCCTAAGCTTTGATACCAACTGTGACGCCCCCAAAATTAGGAATACATCACCCATCTTGGGTCGTCAGATACATAGTACAGAATACAAATATAACTTACTAATACAACTGTCGTGTATAATACGACAAAACATAAACTGTGAGTTTGAATACAAATATTATCTTCTAGAGAGTATTCATACTCAAAAGGAGTCCTCATTACATTTATTAACACACTATTACATAGAATAGTGAGGACTACTAACTAATACTATCATTCGAACCATCACTCCGTTCTCCGACTTGCCCCAGTTACGTTCTCATTTCCTGAAGAGAACAGTGAAAGAAAGGGTGAGCTCAACTAGCCCAGTAAGAAATATTATGACTAAGATAATGCAGAATAAATTATCATTAGCCTTCAACAATGTTAAACTGATAAAATATAATAGACATCAAGTTTAACTACAGCGGAACAAGCAATCCATTAAAAGAGTCAAGTAGAAAATAAACTCTACTATCTTTTATGATTCAAAAGGTTTTTCAACACTGTGATCGCTGGGACTCAGCTTAATAAAATAATCCACATCATCGAATCACCCTTGCACTACGGCCAATGATATTCGTGTATTCATTAATGGTCATGATCATGCCAACAACTATCCATCAACGCACTACGGGCCAATGAGGACTTTTACCACATCATTTGTAACATTACGGTCATGATTATACCGAATAATCCCTGGTCATAATCATACCAAGTCCATCTATGCACTACAGGCCACAGATGACTTTCAACATTTTATAAACATGAGGATGATGACAATGATATAAGAATTCAATAAAACAAGTTCAAGAATTAATTTATTCAAGAATTAACAACGTCTAAATTGTCAACATGATACTGCTTTGTGGAGTAAAATTCAAGAATGCTTAGAAGAATATTTTCATGAAAAGATACTGGATGAAACGCAATTATCAAGGATATTCCACAAATTTCATGGAGTATAGAAGTCAAAACTTAACCAACTGAGTATAATAAAGAATGGAATAACAAAAGAAATCATCATGCATGCAATAGACCGCACAGACAGGTTATTCCAATAGAATAATAAATAATGGAACCAGGTCCGGCGTAAACGCACAAACAGGATATTCCTCCGACAGAATAATAAATAATGGAACCAGGTCCGGCGTAAACGCACAGACAGGATATTCCGACAAAATAATAAAGAACAGTATAATAAATAATGGAACCAGGTCCGGTGTAAAACACACAGACAGGATATTCCGACAGAATAATAAATAAAGACGGAACCAGGTCCGGTGTAAAACACACAGACATGATGTTCCAACAGAATAATAGGAGAATGTCACCAAGTATAGGGTAGACCACGTATACAGGTTATTCTAACAGAATAATAAAGAATGGAATAATAGGAGTTCTCTTAATGAATATAAAAGAAATAATATTCCCTACCTTAAAAGAACTGGATATTAAAAAAGTGAAGTAGCAGAATACTTTTATTCTCTATCTCTTATTCTCTCTATACTTTCTCTCTCTATAGCTTGAATGAATTCGTGAAAAATAATGAAGCCCTAGGCCTCTATTTATAGAAAAACTGAGGGTGGCTCTTGGTCTTAACGAAGGGTCAAATGACTCTTGGTCTTAACGAAGGGTCAAATGACCCTTGGTAATATTAAAGGGACAACTACTATTGACGAAAGTAATTACTATTGACCAAGGTAAATACTATTGACGAAGGTAATTACTATTGACCAAGGTAAATACTATTGACCAAGGTAAATACTATTGACGAAGGTAATTACTATTGACCAAGGTAAATACTATTGACCAAGGTAAATACTATTGACGACGGTAATTACTATTGACGACGGTAATTAATATTGACGAAGAGACTCTTAGATGATGACATATGGCCCCCCATAAAAATAACCAAACTTACCACAACGTCTCAATTATTGATTTAATAATATAACATATTATACAGATGATACTATGATAATAATTTAAGAGATATGATACAGCAATTACTGTAGCAATAATTGAGTATAGCTGAGTGACTTCTCACGTAAGCATCAATAATCAATACCGTGTGCTACTATGCAACCACGCGTATTACTGTACTTTTACTACCGGGTAGTTCAACAGTTTTAACGGTTTTAACGGTAACACCTCAGCCGTTATTTTTATAGAAAGATAATTTTGTCGTTTTCTAACTACGACTATACTTCTGTTGTGGGATCCACCAATGATTGTGTCGTTGTACGAATATTACCCGACAAAAAGAATATTCCCCGACCAATCGAATATAATATGACAACTTGCATACTTTGCAAAATTTATAAATACTACCCATAACTATTATATCAAATCCACACCATAATATAAAAAAATTATTTCGAGAAAAATTAAATATTTATTCATAAAATCTGGGGTTTCACAGACGGACAATCGGAAAGGACTATTCAAACTCTTGAAGAATTTATTAAGACTCTGTGTCCTAGATTTCAAAGGAAGTTGGGATAAGTACTTGCCACTGGTAGAATTTTCCTACAACAACAGTTATTAGGCAAGTATAGGTGTGGCTCTATTCGAAATATTATATGGACGAAAATGTCACTCTCCAGTATGTTGGGATGAGGTGGGTGAAACAACATTGTTGGGACCAGAGTTGGTACGTATGACTACGAAAAAGATCCAAACGATTCCACAACGTATACAAACGGCACAAGATTGACAAAAAAGTTATGCTAATCTTCATCGAAAGGACGTGAAATTTAATATTGGAGATCATGTACTGTTACATATTGCTCCATGGAAGGGAGTTACAAGATTTGGGAAGAGAGAAAAGCTCAATCCACGATTTGTTGGTCTATTTGAGATTCTTGACCGAATAGAAAATGTGGCCTATAGACTCACATTACCTCCAAGCATGTCTCGTGTTCATAATATTTTTTATATGTCTATGTTTCGTAAATATGTGAAAGACCCAAACCACATTATTGCATTAGAACCAGACGAGATAGCCGAAGATTTAACGTACGAGGAGGTACCTGTCAAGATATTGGATAGGAAAGAGCATGTCCTACGAACAAAGGTTATACCACAAGTCAAGATTTTGTGGAGGAACTATGCTGTTGAAGAAATGACCTGAGAGTTAGAATCGAAAATGAAAGCGAGGTACTCTCACCTTTTCGAAACACCAGGTACGTACGTCAATTTCGAAGACGAAATTTCATAACGAGGAGAGGTTGTAAAACCTCAACTTATTATAAATAAAATTGAATTTTCTCTATTCATTATCTTGAAATAATAAGGAGTTAATTTGATAGAATATTTTGGTTATGGGTGAAATGTGCAAATTTTACAAAATAAGCAAGTGGTTATAAAATATTCATTGTTGTCGGGGAATATTCGTTTGGTCGTAGAATATTCTTTTTATCAAAAATATTCGTACGACTGAGTCATTTGTGGGCTCCATAACAGAATAACTGTATGATGAAGAAAACGACAAGTTTGAGTTTTATAAATAACGGCGTAGTTGTTACCGTTAGCACTGTTGAAATACCCGGTGGTTAAAATACAGTAATACGCGTGGTTGCACAGTAGCACATGGTATTGCACAATATTGATGAATTATTGATCCTTACGTAAGAAGACACTACTCAATAATTGTTACAGTAATTACTGTTTAATATTTTATTTTATTGGTTCAATAATTGCTGCATTGATATTTTATATTATTGTTGTTTCAATGATTGTCACTGCACAGTATCTCCATTATAAGATCAATAATTCATATTATTTGAATAATATTATTAGATAACATTATTGGCAATGTCTAAAAAGTTCTGTCTAAGGAGAGGTTTGGTCACCTAATTGCGCGCCAGTAAGGAAAAATCCTTATTGGAAAGCCCCCTCTTTCCTGGGAATGGTCTGGTTGTCATAATTGTGATTCTGTAATATTATTTGTGAATAATTAATTATTAATTTATATGATAATAAAATATTTATTTGATGTGGATATAAATGATAGATTTATTTATGTGGTTATAAATGAAAGAATTAGTGTTGAGGGGTTTTATCAATATTTTGTCGAAATAGAGGTTTTAAATCAAAACAGTGTTCTTAAAGGTCTATTGCGTGAGTTATAATCGGACCGTTGGATCGTTGTGATTTTTGGATATGTTATATATATATATATATATATATATATATATATATATATATATATATAAGTTGAGCATATGTCCACAAATTTTGAACCATTAAAAATTAACGCATGATTTGTTATGAATTTTAAGAGGTGACTGATTCAGAAATTGTTGAAGTTTTTAAATTTATCATTTTGGTAGAAAATTCTAGAATTGGCGGGCCCCACTTTTGGTTGGCGAAACATGTGCTCAAATTTTATTTCAAATGTGGTGGGTGACAATAGTAGCAGGTAAAGTCATCAGGTTACAGGTCAGGTCTGCTTCGACGTACTAGCATTTTCTTATAAATAGGGTGCTGAATTAGAATTGAAAATCACACCAGAAACATAAGCTTTCTCTCTTTCTCTCTCTATATTATCGAGCGTATTTTGTGAGTATTTAGATACGTTGAGAGTTGCTATTCAGTACAAGTTTTATTCAGCATCATATCCGACATTTCATTCTGAAGTACTGTTTCTTTGAGGTAAGGGATGTTATTTTTTCGTAAATGATATTATTTCTTTTAATATCATTATGTCGAAATATTGGTCTGAATTTTTTATCAAATTTAGAACTTTTTGTGTCGGAGTTACTATTCACATATACGACACTATTCACGTATACGACATTATTCACCAAAAAATAAAATTTTCTCTTCTTTGTCCCAGATGTCTATTATGGTTACTATCTTTGATTGTATCCATGTTTTGATCGTCATTCTTGAATTTTTCTCCATTATGTTTTGTTATGGAGTATTTTTAAACTTGAATTATCTAAAGTACGAATCTCTAAACTTTGTCCTTTTATCGTACGGGATTCGTTCTCTAAAATATTTTTCATCATCCTCAGTCATTAATGGTGATACTTGATGAATATTTTTGGCCTGTAGTGCAAAGATGAATGATTACCTGATGAATATCTTTGGCCCGTAGTGCAAAGATGAGCAGGTGTTGAGATGAACATGACCAACTGGTGATACAAATGAATATCTTTGCCCGTAGTGCAAAGATGAATATTTAATTCAAGATGTATATTGATTGATGTTACAGGGATAAAATATTGATGATGGACTTTTAAATTCACAGATGATAGTAGATTTTATTCTCTACTTAACTCTTCTAATGAATTGTTGTTTCCGATGCAGTTGTTGATCTAAAATTTGTTGTCTATTATATTCTATCAGATTTTTCCCTGTTGAAGACTAATGATAATTTGTTGTATATTATCTTAGTCATAATATTCTTTACTGGGCTAGTTGAGCTCACCTTTTTTTTTTGTTCCATTTTTCTTCTCAGGAGATGATAACATAGCAGGAACTAGCCGGGGTATGGAGTGATGGTTCAGGATAGTTGTTTTAGTAGTCCTCACTATTTTATAAAATAGTGTATCAATAATTGTAATGAGGACTCTTTTTGAGTTTTAAAACTGTCTATTAGACAATATTTATATTTAAACTCATAGTTTATGTGTTGTCGTATTTTGCACGATAATTGTAGTAATGAAGTTGTATTTA
This sequence comes from Panax notoginseng, assembly GCA_016801055.1. NCBI lineage: Eukaryota > Viridiplantae > Streptophyta > Magnoliopsida > Apiales > Araliaceae > Panax > Panax notoginseng. Next base: position 248,223,941 of record CM029013.1, read on the forward strand.
TTTCTGTACCATGTATTTGGCGACTCAGAATGGGTGATGTATACCTATTTTGGGGGCGTCACACTAGCCATCTCCGGGCCGGGCTATTGGCGGGCCGGACTAAAACGACCCAAGTTTTGGTGGGCTAAAAAAGTGAAGCCTGAAACCCATTTTTTAACGGGCGGGCTGGGTGGCCTGCAGATGGACTATCATATGGACTATTCCGTGAACTATAATATAAAATGATTAAAATAATCAATGAATTCAAAAAAACTCCAACGACCATATTCCAACGTCTATATTTTAAAGAACAGATAACATCTATAAATATTAGGCACATCTAGTTCTCATATTCACTCGTTTGAATTTCAGTCTTTCAGTCAAATAAGTTATTTTAAATATGTCTCGTCAATTCGAATTATCTATATTGCTCATGTATGAAAAAGTAGATGAAGAAGTATATGGACAATTTTTAGGAATGGCGGCTATTGAAAAAGAACAACAAAATATCAATAGACATATATCACGTCATCGTGGTACTGTGCAAGGTCGTATTAACATTGATCGTGGAAGACATGAAGGTCATAATCGACTTTTTTCGTGATTATTTTGATGAACATCCTACATACCCCCCCCCCCGTATCTATTTCGGATAAGGTTTAGAATGCGACGCCCGCTTTTCCTCCGAATTTAAATAGCAGTTGGAACGTATAATTCATACTTCGTGCAAAAAATGAATGCTGCATGACAACTCGGTTTATCTTCTCTACAAAAGATAATTGTCTCAATGCGAATGCTTGCCTATGGTGTTTCAGCGGATTCCGTTGATGATTATGTGCGGATCGGTGAAAGCACGACTATATCGAGTCTTAAAAGGTTTGTAAAAACAATAATTTCAATTTTTAGTGATGAATATCTGAGATCCCCCAATAGTAATTACATCGTTAGATTGCTATCAAAAGTTGAAGAGCATGATTTTCCTGTGATGTTGGGGAGCATAGATTGCATGCATTGGAAATGAAAGAATTGTTCGGTTTAGTGATTATGTTTACACTCCCACCTCGTCCACCTTATCCCACTGCGTCCCGACCCCACCCCCACCCTCCACCCCCAAAAAAATAATATTTAGTGATTATGTATACACCCTCACTCCCACTCCCAAAAAATATTCAATGATTATGTATACATCACCCACCCCTACTGCACCCCCCAAAAAATAATATTTATTTATTATGTTTACACCCCCCGCCCCCGCCCCCCACCTCAAAAAAATATATTTAGTGATTATGTATACACTCCCATCCCACTCTCCACTCCCCTCAAAAAAAATATTCAGTGATTATATATACACACCCCCATCCCCCCAAAAAAATAATTTATTGATTATGTACACCTCAAAAAAAATTAATATTTAGTTAATCTAATATAATATTTAGTATATTATTATCAATATTTTATTAATCTATTTTATAGATAATTAATTAAAAGAGGATGGGAATTGAGAAGAGAGAAAGTACATAAATCTCAAAAATATAAAATATAGGTCAACCTATATTAAAACTATAATCATTTAAGTTCAAACCATACAAACCATATTAAATATAGATAATATAATTATAATTCTTATTTGGACTCATAATCATTTATGTCAACCAAAATCAAACCAAATTCATATTTGACCAGGTCAACAATACCATACCACCCCTCCTCTCTCAACGAGAAGGATGATGAGATTTAGAGTCTTGTTTTAAATTCCTTATCCACTCGGAAACTGGGTTTTTGTAAGGATGATGCGATTTTGAGTCTTTTTTTAAATTCCTTATCCACTCTGAAACTGGGTGTTTGTCAATTGATTTTTGGGATGGGATTCTAAAGCACGAAGCATCTGTGTCTTCTTTTTCCTGACCTATACGTTGGTCGTTAATCTCCTTTTCTTGGAGGCCCCAGTTACAAGTGTTGGTTATGCTCCAAAATACATGATTTTTCAAGGTCCCATATCATCTATTGTGAAATTATTCTTTGGGTATATTAGCTCATGTTGGCTTATGCTTTGTAACATGGTTGAGGAAAGAGGGATGGGCTCGCGCACATGAGGACGACTAAGGATTGAGCGAGGCCAAGCTTGGTTCTCGGACTTTCGATCAAAAAAAAAAAAAAAAAACCTTAGTGCGTGTGTGCGCACGTTACGCCCGCGCAGGGGGGGTGCCAATCTCGGAAAATTGTGCTTTCGCGGGTGCACCCAGGAAGCCCTTTGTTTTGCTTAAATCCCTTTTATACTAAACCTAAATACCCTAGCCGTTTTCATCATTAATCTCCAACGTTCAGTGGCGTAAACCTTATTTATTAGCAACGTTCCTTTTTACGTTACTGAACATACTCTTCCCTCTCCTATTCTGATTTTGGTTCTATTCTGGGCAATCCACAAAGACAAGTCCATAACCTTCTTCTGCAAGTACACGCAATCGAAGGCTTGCCGTTGAATCCTGAAGGGTGAACGCCGTGGAGCTCAACTGTACCGGTTTATATAACCAGTGAGGGCAAAATCACTTTTTAGGACAGTAGCTTTGCTACGCCTCGGCTTCTTCCATATCCCAGCTAAGTTGTTCCAATTTTCTGATTTGTTAGTCTTGTTAATAAGCTGTTATTGGTATTGTTATTGCTAGTGCTGCTGCTGTTTTTTCGAACAACAAGATATGTCGATATCTGCTATTTGTTTTCAAATTAAGCTCGAGCTTATTTATTGGAAACCGATATTTTCATAAGATGATCCAGTCTCACATGGAGGGATCCTGTAAAAATATTAATTTTTATTAGAAAGTGCTATTTGCCATTAGATTGTTTCGTGACAGACCAAAGTCAATAAAGTGTACATATATAGATTACAAATAGAGATCGATATAAACTACTTAAATTTTACAGTACGTAGTAAATATCATCAATATACTAGTAAAGATTGTATTTAAATTTTAAGGTATATATTCATTATGCAGAGCAGCAGTGGGAAGTTTACTATATTTAATGCCGCTGCCGCCGCCGCCGCCGCCGCCGCCGCCTTCTTGTAATTCAACCTCTTCTCCGTGGTACTTTTTGCACTTGAAGTATAAGACTGTATATGCCATGAACTGAAACATGGTTATCAAGCTACTGGTAAATATAAGAAACAACACCATAAGCATCCGACTCAATTCACGTTTAAGACCGCCTTTGAATATCCAGTAAACATAGACGAAGACAATTCCGGAAAACAGAGCCAGTAAAAAGTTGAGCATGAAACCATCAAGCTTCTTGCCCTTAACAAGCTGTCCTGCTTTTCCTAGTGCTTCAAATCCATAACAATTTTCTTCAATTACTGAAATCACTAAGCCCAACATAAGAAAAACCGATATGTAGAGATAAAAGGCTGTGGCAAATATTCCAACCACAATAATAATAGATTTTGAAGCCTCGGGATGATCAGAAATCATAGAGAAAGGAATTGGTATTACCATAAAACAGACACTCATGTAGCCTATGGTAACGAGTTTTACATAAAACATTGTGACAAGTGGCTTAATCCAGGATCCGGCTACTCTCAGAACCAAGTTCTTGAGAGATAAGTCCTCCTTGGAATATGATATAGCTGATATGAAAATTGTTGCAATTGCAGTGAAAAATGAGATGAAAAAGTAAAAAAGACTGAAAACTAATTCGACTCCGAAGAGGGTTCCCATATTTTCCATGAAGCCAACAATGAGGTTTGTGGGATCAGATGCATCATCTGGGTGGTTTGGAAAGGATGGATTGGTTTGCTTAAGAGCCAAATTAAAGATCAAGGGTGTGATGGCGAAGATGGTCAAGAAGTTGAAAAGAGAGTATAGGAGGGAAGATAGTGTGGTTATGAAGGCCATCACCTTCCCATTTTTAGGTAGGGCACTCACTGATTCCTTCAAAAGTTCCACAAAACCTAAAAACTTGTGAGAAACCATGTTGATAATCAGTATATGAAAATCTCCAAATTGTTTTGATCCAATATATTATACACACACAAACACTATAGGAAGTTAGATTTTAATTGAATTAGTCCTACAAGCGGGACATTGGCTTCAATGCAGTTTCTTCTGAAAGAGATTGATATTGATCAAGTTCCTTGTATAGTTATATGTCAAATTTGACAAAGTCAGGTAAATAGATATATTCAATATCACATGTTCTAAAATTAGTCTTTGGATCAAATTTGACAAGGTCGGGTCACATGAATTGGTAAAAACATATTTTGATAAGCAATTGTATATAAATATCTCCCATTCTAAAATTAAAAATGCATATCTATTTGAATATTATAACATAACATGATATTATTTAAGTCTTATTTTTTAAAAAATTAATTTCGCATTAAATAAGATAAATACTACTCCATTCGCCCCAAAAAGATGACTTAAGTGGTAAATTTTTTTATCATTTAAAGGATGACAAAAATATTACATAAATTTTTCATTGTCAGGTACAACTTTTCAGAATAGCTTTCTTTGATACAGGCGCTAATTTTTTTGAATTAATAGTAGTATGTGTAAGACCCCAACTTTTATAAATAAAGAAGAATTTTCTATAAATATCATTTTTGAATATTATGGAGTTAATTTGATATAATGCTATAGTTGTGGGTAATATTTATAAATTTTGCAAAGTACGCAAGTTGTTATATAATATTCGATTGGTCGGAGAATATTCGTTTTAACAGGAAATATTCGTACAACGACACAATCATTGGTGGACCCCACAACGGAATTATTGTCGGATTGAGAAAACGACAAAAATATTTTATTAAAAATAACGGCGGAAGTTTTACCATTGTTACTGTTGAACTACTCGGTAGTAAAAGTACAGTAATACGTGTGGTTGCATAGTAGTACACGGTATTGATTATTAATGCTTATGTGAGAAGTCACTCAGTTTGATTCCATTATTGTCAGTTAATAATATGAATTATTTAGCGATAATGACGTTTTGTTTTATTCGTATTATTAACGTAATAAAACAGAAACATCTTTTTATATAAAATAAAATACTTTATTAAAGTTATTCTATAAATATAATATATTATATTTTATTTAAAAGATTTTTCTTTAAATATGGACCGTCAGATTAAAGTAATCAATCTGGACCGTTCATGGATTAGTTACTATGCATTCTATTTTTCTATAAATAGCAGCTCATTCCTTCATTATTTCTTACGAATTCACTGAACTCTAGAGAGAGAAACTATAGAGAGAAACTATAGAGAGAGAAGAAGAGTATTCTGCTACTTAACTACTTCCTTACTTCAGCTCTTCTTTAAAACGGTAAGGGGTATTATTCTTTCTTATTCATGAAGAGAACTATTGTTATTCCATTTCTTATTATTCTGTTGGAATAACCTGTATACGCGGATCTACCCTATACTTGGTGACATTCTTCTATTATTCTGTTGGAACATCCTGTCTGTGTGTTTTACACCGGACCTGGTTCCGTTTTTATTATTATTATGTTGGAACATCCTGTCTGTGTGGATGTCTGTGTGTTTTACACCGGACCTGGTTCCATTATTTATTATTCTGTCGGAATATCCTGTCTGTGTGTTTTACACCAGACCTGGTTCCATTATTTATTATTCTGTCGGAATATCCTGTCTGTGTGTTTTACACCGGACCTGGTTCCATTATTTATTATTCTGTCGGAATATCCTGTCTGTGCGTTTACGCCGGACCTGGTTCCATTATTTATTATTCTGTTGGAATAACCTGTTTGTGCGGTCTATCGCATGCATGGTGATTTCTTTTGTTATTCAATTCTTTATTGTACTCAGTTGGTTAAGTTTTGACTTCTATACTCCATGAAATTTGTGGAATATCCTTGATAATTGCGTTTCATCCAGTATCTATTCATAAAAATATTCTCCTGATCATTCTTGAATTTTACTCCACAAAGCAGTATCATGTTGACAATTTGGACGTTGTTAATTCTTGGATAAATTAATTCTTGAACTTGTTTTATTGAATTCTTATATCATTGTCATCATCCTCATGTTTATAAAATGTTGAAAGTCATCTGTGGCCTGTAGTGCATAGATGGACTTGGTATGATTATGACCAGGGATTATTCGGTATAATCATGACCGTAATGTTACAAATGATGTGGTAAAAGTCCTCATTGGCCTGTAGTGCATTGATGGACAGTTGTTGGCATGATCATGACCATTAATAAATATACGAATATCCTTGGCCGTAGTGCAGGGGTGATTCGATGATGTGGATTATTTTATTAAGCTGAGTCTCAGCGATCACAGTGTTGGAAAATCTTTTAAATCATAAAAGATAGTATAGTTTATTTTCTACTTGACTCTTTTAATGGATTGCTTGTTCCGCTGCAGTTAAACTTGATGTCTATTATATTTTATCAGTTTAACATTGTTGAAGGCTAATGATAATTTATTTTGCATTATCTTAGTCATAATATTTCTTACTGGGCTAGTTGAGCTCACCCTTTCTTTCACTGTTCTCTTCAGGAAATGAGAACGTAGCTGGGGCAAGTCGGGGAACGGAGTGATGGTCCGAATGATAGTATTAGTTAGTAGTCCTCACTATTCTATGTAATGGTGTGTTAATAAATGTAATGAGGACTCCTTTTGAGTATGAATACTCTCTAGAAGATAATGTTTGTATTTAAACTCACAGTTTATGTTTTGTCGTATTGTACACGACAGTTGTATTAGTATGTTGTATTTGTACTTTGTACTATGTATCTGACAACCCAAGATGGGTGATGTATACCTATTTTTGGGGGCGTCACAGTATGCAACTAAATATGATTAATGTTCATTCACTTTTTTGAGTTCTTAAGCTGTAATTTAATGGGTGTCTCTCAATTTCGATTAGTAAGTTATATTATTTTCAAGCCATCAATTGATGACATTGAATTAGAGTTAATTAATAGTTTTGTAATAACTATTTGGGTATTTCTCAATTTGGAATTGTGTGCAAATTAATTATAAAATTCTATATTTCTTCAGTGATACTATCATTCTTTTTTTTTATAAATTTATAATACTAAAAGTGAACTGTTATTTAGAGTAAGATTGTTAAAAAAAAAACTTCAATGAAATTTTAATTTCTTTCCTTTTTCCTTTTTCCTTTTTCCTTTTTCCTTTTTTCTCTCGTGTTCTTTGTAAGTTATAAACGTACCCATTCTTTTAAAGCAACTATAGGTTTATTATATTAATTAAAACATTCTTTTAGATAGGTTGGGCTGGAGATCGTGATAAGTCAGGAGTATAAATACAATACCCACTAAAGCCCAAGTTACGCGGATTAAATTCAGCCCACTAACGCATTTAGCATCCAAGTCTACATATTATAGAAGATTACGCTCTCATCTGTTGAATAAGGAGACTGCCAGCCATACCCAATATTCGTCGGCCCAGTTACTTATAACATGGTTTCCAATGCAATATAAGAGCAACTACAGCAGCCCGGAGCTACTGGATTCGTAGACTATATTTAGTCTAGGATAAACGGACTATATCTCCGAACCAAATTTGATGAACTATAATTTATATTATATTTAAATAGAAGGCTCAACGGATAGAAAACCAGAAAAGTTGAAGAAGAGAGGTGAAGGAGAAGGAGCCAAATGAAGGAGATGAAGGAGGCGAAGGAGATGAAGGCAACGGATAGATCTGTTGTTCAGAACGGTAATAAAAAAAATCAGAACGGTAATAAAATAAAATCTAACGGATAGAAAATGAAAGTCTATAAATATGTACCATTATTTAACACATTTTACAATCTCTCAATCAATTAGTTCAACATTTAGCAATTGTAAGTATTTTGTTAATTATTGTATTTTTATTATATTTAATTTTAGTTTTTATTGATAATAGCTCTTTAATTTTTTTAGATAGAAAATCATAGTCCTCCAATGTATTATTCTTCATTATTATTTGAATGTTTCTCACTTGATGATCCAAATTTGTTGGATGAATTTTCAATTCAAACTGATGTACCAATTCAGACTCCTGAAAATGAGTCCAATAAAAGAATAGGGCGAAAGATAAACTACACTATTGATGAAGATACCCTTCTTGTTTTCGCATGGCTTAATGTAAGCATGGATCCAATTCAAGGAAACGATCAGAAACATGAAATATATTGGAAAAGAGTTCACGAATACTTTCACCAATACAAGAATTTTGAGTCTGAACGCAATTCTACTACTTTGGCGAAACGTTGGTCAACAATTCAACTCGCGGTGAACAAATTTTGTGGATATTATGCTTCAATTGAAAGAATGCAACAAAGCGGTGTAGGCGAACAAGATAAGGTATTTTAATTTTTTTCATGTAAAATTTCATTAAGTTTATTCTTATATTTTATATTTAATACTTTGTAAATAATTTTTCAATAGATATGTCAAGCATTAGAGATGTTCAAAAGTATGCAAAATCAACCATTTGGATTTATGCATTGCTGGAGAATATTAAAGGATGCACCGAAATGGAGAACATATAATAGTGGAAAAAACAGAAAAGTAATAGAAAGTCAAGTCCAGCAGCATCTTCTCCATCAACTGCATAAGAAGTCAGTTTGGGTGAAGACGATGGTATTGAAGATACAATCTCTGCAAGATTAGAGAGGCCAATGGGAAGAAAGGCTTCGAAAGCATTATTTAAAAAGGGCAAAGGAATCGGTGATACTAGTACACCTATGGAGTTGAGGTTTGAGAAGTTCGAGCATCAGATGAAATTAAACCAACAAAAGAGACAAGAGAACATGGACAGAATATATTTTCAAAAGCAAGAGAAGTTGAATATACTAAAAGCACAAGAGGATGAAAGAATCATGATTATTGACACTGCTAACATGGAGCCTGAAGTAGCTGAATATTACAAACAACGTAAGAAATAAATCATGAAAAGAGTTACATCTAGTAGTTGACTTGCTTATTATTAGAGAATCATAATTTGCTTATTATTGTAGTCGAATGTAATGGATTAGGCTCCGTCATGTAATGTCCACAAATGTTGAATAATATCTTCTTGCAGTTTAGAATGAACTTGTTTATTCCTTATGCGATGATTTACTTCAATGAATTCAAGTAATTGTGGGGTACGCTCATGAGACACTTCTGCAGTTGGAATCTCGTCATGTGTATCGTAGGTTATTGGTTCTTGATTTTCATCTCGTTCATCTTCAACGATCATATTATGTAATATTATGCATGCAGTCATAATTTCTTTTAGCGTTGTTTGATCCCAAAAGCGTGCAGGACCACGAACTATCGCAAAACGTGCTTGCAGTACCCCAAATGCTCGCTCAACATCTTTTCTAAGTGCCTCTTGAGTCTTAGCAAATAGTTTTCTTTTATTTTCCCGAGGTGCCGAAATGGTTTTAACAAATGTTGCCCATAGGGGATATATACCATCAGCAAGGTAATATCCCATCGTGCACTTATTTCCATTAATTGAGTAGTTCACTGGTGGAGCACGACCTTCAGTAAGATCAGAGAAGATAGATGATCTCTCCAAAACGTTAATATCATTATGAGAGCCTGGTAATCCAAAAAATGCATGTCATATCCAAAGATCGTATGAAGCCACCGCTTCTAAAATAATTGTTGGCTCATGCACATGTTCAGAATACATTCCATGCCACGGAACCGGACAATTCTTCCATTTCCAATGCATGCAGTCGATGCTCCCCAACATCCCAGAAAAATCGCGCTCTTCAGCTTTTGATAGCAATCTAACGATGTCATTACTATCGGGGGATCTCAGATATTCATCACCAAAAATTGAAATGACTGCTTTTACAAACCTTTTAAGACTCAATATAGTCGTGCTTTCACCGATCCGCACATAATCATCAACGGAATCCGCTGAAACACCATAGGCAAGCATCCGCATTGAGGCAGTTATCTTTTGTAGAGAATATTAACCGAGATGTCTTGTAACAATTATTTTTTGGACGAAGTATGAATCATACGCTTCAACTGCTCTTTGAATTCGGAGGAAAAGCGAGCGCCGCATTCTAAACCTTCTCCGAAATAGATACGGGGGTTATGTAGGATGTTCTGCAAAATAATCACGAAAAAGTCGATTATGACCTTCATGTCTACCACGATCAATGGTAATACGACCTTGCAAAGAACCACGATGACGTTGTAAGACCCTGAATTTTATGAAATAAAAGTATTCAATTTTTCTTATAATTACTAGTCAGTAAATGGTTAAATTGATAAAAGTTTAAAGTTATGGGTGAAATATGAATTTTTTTTCAAAATAAGCAAGTGGTTATAAAATAATCATTGTTGTCGGGGAATATTCGTTTGGTCGTGGAATATTCTTTCTGTCGGAGAATATTCGTACGACGGCGCAGCTATTTGTGGGCCCCATAACGAATAACTGTCGGGTGAAGAAAAACGACAAATTTGAGTTTTTACAAATAACGGCGTAGTTGTTACCGTTAACACTGTTGGAATACCCGGTGGTTAAAATACAGTAATACGCGTTATTGCACAGTAGCACACGGTATTGCACAGTATTTTTGAAATTATTGATTCTTACGTAAGAAGGCACTACTCAATAATTGTTACAGTAATTACTGTTCAATATTTTATTTTATTGATTCAATAATTGCTGTGTTGATATTTTATATTATTGTTGTTTCAATAATTGTTGTTGCACAGTATTTTCTATTATCAGATCAATAATTCATATTATTTGAATAATATTATTAGATAACATTATTGGCAATGTCTAGAAAGTTCTGTCTAAGGAGAGGTTTGGTCATCTAATTGCGCGCCAGTAAGGAGAAATCCTTATTGGAAAGCCCCCTCTTTCCTGGGAACGGCCTGGTTGTCATAAATGTGATTCTGTAATATTATTTATGAATAATTAATTATTGATTCATATGATAAGGAAATATTTATTTTATGTGGATATAAATGAGGGATATATTTTTGTGGTTAAAAATGAAGGAGTTAATGTTGAGATTTTTATCCGTATTTTTGTCGGAATGGAGGTATTAAAAATCAGGGTTTTTGAGATATTTTGCGGGGGTTATAATTTTTAATCCGACCGTTGGATCGTGGTAATTTTTGGATATGTTATACATATATAAGTTGAGTATATGCCCACAAATTTTGAACCGTTAAAAATGAACGTATGATTTATTATGAATTTTACGAGATGACTGGTTCAGAAATTGTTGAATTTTCGAATTTTATCATTTTGGTGGAAAATTCTAGAATTGGTGGGCTCCACTTGTGGTTGGTGAAGAAATGTGCTGAATTATATTTCAAATGTGGTGGGTGGGAATAGTAGCAGGTAAAGCCATCAGGTTACAGGTCAAACCTACCAAAATTTTCCTATAAATAGAGGGCTAAGTTAGAATTGAAAATCACACCAGAAACATAAGCTTTCTCTCTTTCTCTCTCTATATTATGAAGCATATTTTGTGAGTTTTTAGATACTTGGTGAGTTTCTATTCATCAGTGCAAGTTTCCTTCAGCCTTATACCGATCAGAAGTACTGCTCTTTTGAGGTAAGGGATAGTAAGGGATAGTAAGGGATATTAAGGGATTTTAAGAGTTGTTATGATTTTCAGTTTCGTAATTTTTTTGATCTTCAAAAATTCTGGAAAAATTTGAAATGATATTTTGATGAGTTTTCTTGATTGTGTCCAAAAATGGTGATTTTTGGATGTATAGATTGAGAGTTATGAATTTTATGAGAAAAGACTATTTTAGAAGTAACAGCTTATAATTCCTTGTGGTTAACTCCAAAATTGATGAAATTTTTATTGGGAGTACATGTATATGATAGAAGTATACTCTGTGAATTTCAGAATTTTTAGATAAAAGTACAATTTTTGATAAATGTCTATATATTCAGCTATTTTGGCCATATGAAAAATAGTAAATGACTTTTAAAAATTTTGAGAAAAATATATGTTCACTATGGGACTATATTATGCTAAATCCCAGAAAAGAAATATTTTTGGAACTGATTTGGTATTTTTCATGAAAATGGTCTAGTTATGAGTAAATGAATTAAATATGTTTTGTGAAGAAAGAAAATTGGAAAATAGGATTTTATGGCTTGAGAATCCTATATGAGGTATATGCAGATTTTTGATGAGGGTTTTGGTTATTGATGATGAAATTGTAAGAGTTGGCATTTTATGATGATTAAATGCATTAATTAGTAAAGTGTAAACAATTAAAATAAATTGTTTATAAATTTAAATAATGTTATTCTTTCAATATCATTATACCGAAATATTGGTATGAATTTTATTGTAGAATTTCTATCTTTTGTGTCGGGGTTACTATTCATGAGTTACGAATATTACTCTTGAGATTAAAACTATATGTTGATCATATTATTTTTATCATCATATATAACATTTTTATAACCCTGATGTTGAAATTCTCTTTCACTGGAGTGTAAAGATGGATAGATTATTGGTATGATCATGACTAGGGTTCTCTTTGGCCTGTAGTGCAAAGTTGAATTGTGACTGGTATGATCATGACCATTGAATTTATAATTGAATATCTTAAGCTTAAGTGCAAAGGTGAATTGATCAACATGGTTATAATTATTGTTTATATAAATTCTGAAATGATTATATATTTCTTTGAGATATGAATATATTTGGCCTGTAGTGCAAATATGAATTGTTGATGAATATCTTTGGCATGTAGTGCAAAGATGGCCTGTTGATGAATATCTTTGGCCTGTAGTGCAAAGATGAACTGTTGTTGAATATCTTTGGCCCGTAGTGCAAAGATGGTTTGTTGATGAATATCTTTGGCCCGTAGTGCAAAGATGGATTTGTTAGTATGATTATAAACATGAACTGTGATTTGGTATAACCATGATCTTTGATGTTTCAGGTAAAGACAGGTGATGAAAATATTCTTCGTCCTGGGTGCGAAGAAAAATTTATAGTCACAATTATGATTATGAGTTATTCATATGATTGTGAAAAGGAACTGTTGAGTGATGTTACATGGATAAAACATTGTTGGTGGATTTTTAACATGGAGAAGATAATAGACTTTATAGTCTATTTGACTCTTCTAATGGATTGCTCGTTCCGCTGCAACTATGGTAATAAGAGTGTAGCTGGGTCGAGCGGGGGTAACAAGAGAATAGAACGGTGGTCATCATTTAGTAGTTATATTTGGTGAAGAAAATAGGGTGAGGCGAACCCAACGTTGAAAGGGTGTTTTGTCACTATCATACAAGATGTCTAACGACATACAACCTCGTGTCATCATAAGACAGGGTTGTGCTCATCCATTTACTGAGTATATCTATGGGCACTACCTATATAATCTTGGTGTTTGTTTGAAGTATAATTCTCAATTAGAGACAGTGGAGATAATGATAAGTCAAGAGAAGACTCACCATTGGGAAGAATATGATAGTAATCTTCTCGTTTTTCTTTGGGGTCTATTGGGTCAATCAAGGATAATTCTGTGGCCATATGATATCTATCATAACCTAGATGCGTGGCCTCCCATGTACGAAGGTTTCCTTGAGCACTTTCCAAAGATTCTAATTTCTAAAACAGTTTTTGACTATACCTTTATGTAAGGTACCATTGTGAGGTGATGTCCACGGTTGGAACATGAGTCACATTTGGTATATATTTGTATCCAAACTCACAGCATATGTGTTGTTGTATTTTGCACGACAATTATTGTAATAAAGTTGTAGTTATTTTCTGTACCATGTATTTGACGACTCAGAATGGGTTGGGTGGAATGAACCTATTTTGGGGTCGTTACATTTGGTATCAGAGCTTAGGGATATGGTCTCTGGCGGAGATCGGGGAATATAACTAGGAGGGGAGAGATGAGTAAATCCTTCGCTAGTGTGTCCTACCTAAGCTTATTTGTTGATCAGTCATAATATCGGGATATTATGTGATATGTTAATTTGTTAAATTAACCCTTGTTTTGAAGCTGTATTCTAGAAAGATATCTGAAATACAGAAGATGAGCAATGGAGAAATTATGATGACAGGGAAGATGAAATCTGAAATGAAAGGAAGGTATTCTCAACTTTTCGAAATACCAGGTACGTAAATTTCGGGGACGAAATTTCATAAGGAGGGGAGATTGTAAGACCCCGAATTTTATGAAATAAAAGTATTCAATTTTTCTTATAATTACTAGTCAGTAAATGGTTAAATTGATAAAAGTTTAAAGTTATGGGTGAAATATGAATTTTTTTTCAAAATAAGCAAGTGGTTATAAAATAATCATTGTTGTCGGGGAATATTCGTTTGGTCGTGGAATATTCTTTCTGTCGGAGAATATTCGTACGACGGCGCAGCTATTTGTGGGCCCCATAACGAATAACTGTCGGGTGAAGAAAAACGACAAATTTGAGTTTTTACAAATAACGGCGTAGTTGTTACCGTTAACACTGTTGGAATACCCGGTGGTTAAAATACAGTAATACGCGTTATTGCACAGTAGCACACGGTATTGCACAGTATTTTTGAAATTATTGATTCTTACGTAAGAAGGCACTACTCAATAATTGTTACAGTAATTACTGTTCAATATTTTATTTTATTGATTCAATAATTGCTGTGTTGATATTTTATATTATTGTTGTTTCAATAATTGTTGTTGCACAGTATTTTCTATTATCAGATCAATAATTCATATTATTTGAATAATATTATTAGATAACATTATTGGCAATGTCTAGAAAGTTCTGTCTAAGGAGAGGTTTGGTCATCTAATTGCGCGCCAGTAAGGAGAAATCCTTATTGGAAAGCCCCCTCTTTCCTGGGAACGGCCTGGTTGTCATAAATGTGATTCTGTAATATTATTTGTGAATAATTAATTATTGATTCATATGATAAGGAAATATTTATTTTATGTGGATATAAATGAGGGATATATTTTTGTGGTTAAAAAATGAAGGAGTTAATGTTGAGATTTTTATCCGTATTTTTGTCGGAATGGAGGTATTAAAAATCAGGGTTTTTGAGATATTTTGCGGGGGTTATAATTTTTAATCCGACCATTGGATCGTGGTAATTTTTGGATATGTTATACATATATAAGTTGAGTATATGCCCACAAATTTTGAACCGTTAAAAATGAACGTATGATTTATTATGAATTTTACGAGATGACTGGTTCAGAAATTGTTGAATTTTCGAATTTTATCATTTTGGTGGGAAATTCTAGAATTGGTGGGCTCCACTTGTGGTTGGTGAAGAAATGTACTGAATTATATTTCAAATGTGGTGGGTGGGAATAGTAGCAGGTAAAGCCATCAGGTTACAGGTCAAACCTACCAAAATTTTCCTATAAATAGAGGGCTAAGTTAGAATTGAAAATCACACCAGAAACATAAGCTTTCTCTCTTTCTCTCTCTATATTATGAAGCATATTTTGTGAGTTTTTAGATACTTGGTGAGTTTCTATTCATCAGTGCAAGTTTCCTTCAGCCTTATACCGATCAGAAGTACTGCTCTTTTGAGGTAAGGGATAGTAAGGGATATTAAGGGATTTTAAGAGTTGTTATGATTTTCAGTTTCGTAATTTTTTTGATCTTCAAAAATTCTGGAAAAATTTGAAATGATATTTTGATGAGTTTTCTTGATTGTGTCCAAAAATGGTGATTTTTGGATGTATAGATTGAGAGTTATGAATTTTATGAGAAAAGACTATTTTAGAAGTAACAGCTTATAATTCCTTGTGGTTAACTCCAAAATTGATGAAATTTTTATTGGGAGTACATGTATATGATAGAAGTATACTCTGTGAATTTCAGAATTTTTAGATAAAAGTACAATTTTTGATAAATGTCTAAATATTCGGCTATTTTGGCCATATGAAAAATAGTAAATGACTTTTAAAAATTCTGAGAAAAATATATGTTCACTATGGGACTATATTATGCTAAATCCCAGAAAAGAAATATTTTTGGAACTGATTTGGTATTTTTCATGAAAATGGTCTAGTTATGAGTAAATGAATTAAATATGTTTTGTGAAGAAAGAAAATTGGAAAATAGGATTTTATGGCTTGAGAATCCTATATGAGGTATATGCAGATTTTTGATGAGGGTTTTGGTTATTGATGATGAAATTGTAAGAGTTGGCATTTTATGATGATTAAATGCATTAATTAGTAAAGTGTAAACAATTAAAATAAATTGTTTATAAATTTAAATAATGTTATTCTTTCAATATCATTATACCGAAATATTGGTATGAATTTTATTGTAGAATTTCTATCTTTTGTGTCGGGGTTACTATTCATGAGTTACGAATATTACTCTTGAGATTAAAACTATATGTTGATCATATTATTTTTATCATCATATATAACATTTTTATAACCCTGATGTTGAAATTCTCTTTCACTGGAGTGTAAAGATGGATAGATTATTGGTATGATCATGACTAGGGTTCTCTTTGGCCTGTAGTGCAAAGTTGAATTGTGACTGGTATGATCATGACCATTGAATTTATAATTGAATATCTTAAGCTTAAGTGCAAAGGTGAATTGATCAACATGGTTATAATTATTGTTTATATAAATTCTGAAATGATTATATATTTCTTTGAGATATGAATATATTTGGCCTGTAGTGCAAATATGAATTGTTGATGAATATCTTTGGCATGTAGTGCAAAGATGGCCTGTTGATGAATATCTTTGGCCTGTAGTGCAAAGATGAACTGTTGTTGAATATCTTTGGCCCGTAGTGCAAAGATGGTTTGTTGATGAATATCTTTGGCCCGTAGTGCAAAGATGGATTTGTTAGTATGATTATAAACATGAACTGTGATTTGGTATAACCATGATCTTTGATGTTTCAGGTAAAGACAGGTGATGAAAATATTCTTCGTCCTGGGTGCGAAGAAAAATTTATAGTCACAATTATGATTATGAGTTATTCATATGATTGTGAAAAGGAACTGTTGAGTGATGTTACATGGATAAAACATTGTTGGTGGATTTTTAACATGGAGAAGATAATAGACTTTATAGTCTATTTGACTCTTCTAATGGATTGCTCGTTCCGCTGCAACTATGGTAATAAGAGTGTAGCTGGGTCGAGCGGGGGTAACAAGAGAATAGAACGGTGGTCATCATTTAGTAGTTATATTTGGTGAAGAAAATAGGGTGAGGCGAACCCAACGTTGAAAGGGTGTTTTGTCACTATCATACAAGATGTCTAACGACATACAACCTCGTGTCATCATAAGACAGGGTTGTGCTCATCCACTTACTGAGTATATCTATGGGCACTACCTATATAATCTTGGTGTTTGTTTGAAGTATAATTCTCAATTAGAGACAGTGGAGATAATGATAAGTCAAGAGAAGACTCACCATTGGGAAGAATATGATAGTAATCTTCTCGTTTTTTTTTTGGGTCTATTGGGTCAATCAAGGATAATTCTGTGGCCATATGATATCTATCATAACCTAGATGCGTGGCCTCCCATGTACGAAGGTTTCCTTGAGCACTTTCCAAAGATTCTAATTTCTAAAACAGTTTTTGACTATACCTTTATGTAAGGTACCATTGTGAGGTGATGTCCACGGTTGGAACATGAGTCACATTTGGTATATATTTGTATCCAAACTCACAGCATATGTGTTGTTGTATTTTGCACGACAATTATTGTAATAAAGTTGTAGTTATTTTCTGTACCATGTATTTGACGACTCAGAATGGGTTGGGTGGAATGAACCTATTTTGGGGTCGTTACAGACGTGATGTATGTTTATTGGCATTTTGTTGTTCTTCTTCAATAGCCGCCATGCCTAAAAATTGTCCACATGCTTCTTCATCTTCATCTTTATCCACGTGCAACATATTTATAGATGGTTTGAATTGACGAGACATATTTAAAATAACTTATTTGACTAGAAGAATGAAGTTAAGATGAGTGAATATGAGAGACTAGATGTGACTTATATTTATAGATGCTATTTGTTTATTAAAATATAGCCGTTATAATATGGCCGTTGGAATATGACCGTTAGAATATGATCGTTAGATTATGTTCGTTGGAGTTTTTTTGAATTCATTTATTATTTTAATCTTTTTATATTATAGTCTACGAGATAGTCCACATGATAGTACATCTGCTGGAAGGAGTGAAGACTAAAAGACATTTACGCTCTGTTTCTGAGTTTTAAAATGGACAGAAAAGAAAAGAAATTGATGAAAAATTTAAGTTTTCTTTCCAATTCTTATGTTTCTGAGTTTTTTAATAAACAGAAAAGAAAAGAAATGGATAGAAAACTTGCCCACTTTTCCTTCCAAAGTTTTCTGTCCAAAATTGGCATGATTTGGACGGAAAAGAAATTGGTATAAGTAATATTTTTATAATTCCCATATTATCCTCAACTTTTAATATAATAAATTTTAAATTACAATTCATGTCCTCAATTTTAAATTTTCTATTCTTTTCTTTTAAAAATTCAGAAACAACATAAAGAAAAACTTCAAATTTTCTATTTTTTTTCTTTTTTATTCTAATTTAAATTTATTATTTTTTTTTCTATTCAAAACTCATAAATAGAATGTTACTTATGTCAGATAAACTAAATATAATCCGGCAGATAGTCCATCAGCCGGAGATGTTCTACCAACGTGAAGTCCAAGCTGGGTCCTAATTCCTAAACAGCATGTCCTAAATATGGAACATAGAGGCATATATAAAAGTTACGAGAAGAACTGGGAGGATAAAGAAATGGCGGTCCACGCATCTTCACCTCTGCCATTCTCTCTCTCCACTTTTTTTGACTCCAGACTAGACCACTTCATAAAACCATATCCTAACAACCACCAATCCACCATCCCAGGTAGTCTAAGCGTCCGGTATCATCGCCGGCGTTCGTTCACCGTTGCATCGCAACTCCAAACGCTAAAACTCGACAAATCTGCCTTAAATGTTGCCGAGGCAGTCTCCGAGGCCGAGCTTTGGGCCGCTTCGCTTCTCCGCGTTCGATCTTTCTACGATTTCCAGCCTTCTTTTGGCATTCAAGTGAGTTGATTTTTCCCACTAAATATTCAATCCCATGAATCTGTTATTTGGAATTTCGAATTAATACCGACTATATTCTATACTCATGGAGTATGTTAGGGCTATTTTAACTGTAGAAGGTTTCTTATAATTAAGATTTAAGATCGTACCTTTTCCTTTTTCTTTTCCTTTTTTTTGGTGCAAGGAAATATGAATTGAAAACTGATGTTTTGGAGGGCTCTGATGCCTATGAAAGAGGACTCATCTTGAGTTATGGTTGTTTGCTCTCTCCTCTCTCGTTTTTGCATAAAAAAAATAAAAATAAAATAAATACTACCTCCGTTCCAAATTATAGTATCATTCTTGACTTTTGAAAGTGAAATTGAAACATTTTTGAAATTGAGTAGATTTATTAAAAATTATGAAACAATAAAATTTACGATGGCTAAAACTTTTTACATAGTTTAAATCATTGTGTTGACTAAAATTAAAGAAATTGAGTTTGAAAATCTCTTGACTTGTCTTTAAAAAGTCAATAATGATCTTATATTGATCATTATTTGGACAGGAAGTAGTAATAATAAAGGGAGTTTTTATATTATTCTCTATACTAAAAATAAGTTTAACTCCATCCTATTCTCTATTGACTTGAATATCTTCATAGAGGAGGTGAATTTCAATGGTTTAGCTTTTTAGTAGTAGTACTAGCCTTCTTATTGGCAGCCTGTAATTTTACTACGAAGCTTGTTGTTCTCCTTTTAGCCCAAGAATCCGCATAAGTGCATTCCTTCAGTTAAATTGAATCAGTCCTATATTGATGTCCAATTCAAGAGTAAGCGTTGATTTTGTAATATCCTGGGCTTCGGTAAGTTTATAGGTGTCTCTCTCCTGTATCTATATAATTTAAAAGGTTTATACATGGAGTTATCAAATTTGTAATATGTTACTGATGGTATTTCCTATATGTCAAGTTCTCTTAGGATCATAAGAGGTACTTGGCCGAGCGTGAGTTTGAAGCACTGAAGGAACGCGTTGCAGGGAAAAGGCTGGGTTTCAGAAGAGTTTCTTGCATTAATGCTACACTTCCATTGTCACAAGTTTCAAGTATTTCAGATGATCTATGCACTGCATGTAAGGTACTTATCTTCCATCAGGTCTTATTGAACTAATATTAAGTGCAACAGTTCTCTTCACAGCATTCTGCTGGGTTTTGTAGTTCCTGGACATATAGCTTAAATGAACTTTCGACTTCATTAGATGGGTATTGAGCGAATGTTATACAATCTCATTATCTCACTAGGTTAAACTGATTTGTGCTTAGATAATCTTTGCATCGTGACAGGGTGCACAAACAGATTAATAATCAGTAGTTGATTTGAGCTTTAATTTCTGTTGTATGATTCATTTTGTTCAACTTAACTTTCTTATTTGAGTCGCTCATATCTTTGAACTAGGTGTGTTTCTATTCAAGGTTAACACAGCTAAGTTTGAATGAGCACATAATTAAAGATGGATATGCTGGAAGGGAATAGAGCATTTTGTTGCAGAGAGATAGTAAATAGTCTTCTAGCATTTTTTACTTTTCAAAGACTTGTTTTAGTTATTTTCCAGGAGATATAAATTATTCAACTGTATCATAGATCTAAACATGCTGCTGATGCTTTTTCTTTAAAAAATTTAACCAGGTATGCCACATGCCTAGGCAGTGCCATGATCCTGGGGCCTAGGCTCCAAAGGTCCACCGTCCACCTTCTTGAAAGTGTCGGTCTCGTCACTTCATCCCAGCTGAGGCCCTGATCCTGAGCCATTATTTATTTGTTTATTTTTATAAAAGACCCTGAGTTTAATGCACCTTGGCCAAAGGTGTTTCTTGAAGAACTATGGTTGTGATAAATATAAATAAGCAGTTGTGCCTTACATTTTCCTTCTTAGTCGGGGATTGTGAGAGGGATTAGAGTAGTATTCCCTCTTATAGGTCTTTAGGGAATCTCATTGTGGTGCTCAAAATATTCTGTTTGTTTGCATTGTAAATTTGATTTGATGCGCTTTTGCCGACTTCTACAGTGTTTTTGGTTTCTTATCTTACTCATTTCAGGAATCATGCAGTGTTTAACCATTAGACATGTATGTTGATAGTTTTTGTATCAATTCATGAATTGGTTTTACTTCCTTCGCTATATCATGTTGCAAGTAATTAACCTTAACTGTTATATCTTTTGTAGTTCTCAAAAAATGGAGAAGATCGAGTAGTAGTTGGGACCCTGGATCTTAACCAGTGTATTAGGCTTCCAGATGAGATAACAGGAATGAAACCAAAGGTATTGTTCGATCTAGCATTGACCTTAGAAAAATTTCAATAGTCTAGCCTCAGTACTTTTTTTTCTTGTAATTATGGACCAAGTTTGAAAATTCTTGTAGTATAGGAAAACTAAATATTAACAGCAAAACTAAGGTTTATACCCCATCTTTGTGCAATTACCCATTGAACTTTTAATTTTTGCAACTGACAAAGTGAACTGATTAAAAAAAATTGATTGACCCATTTCGTCAAATTATTTAGATGTCTGTTAGTTTATTATCTATCTACTTGGATGTGTGAAAAAAAATGAAATTAGAAATAATGGCATGAAGTAAATAAAGAGTGACATGGCTTTTAAAATAAAGTCTGTAATTTTATTTTTGTCCTCCTTTCTACAAATACACATTAACGGTGGTGCCTCCTATTTCTCCCTCTTTCTTTGCTCGGTAGCCAAAATCCATGAGTTCAGTGGTATCATTGGAGTCATTTCTTACCTGGCAATTGCTCCATGATCTTCCCCATCACCCTAATTCAATATTTTCAAATCAATCTCATGTATATATCCTTCTTATCAGTAATACAAATAAAAACTTTAATTTTGAGCTAGAGAACAATACTCTAAGCCTCTAACTACTCTGCAGCACTTGGTCAGAGTTAGATTGACATTAAATTGGGTAATAGAATAATCTTTCATCAGCTATTTCTTAAAAAATGAAGAAGATGGAGACGAACTACTGAAATTTTATTTGATTAACTTTAAAATTTGAGATATTAAATGATTTTTAAAAAAATTAAACCCCAATAAATTTTTTTAAAAAATTAATCATCTTCAACTCCTAGACAGGTCAACCCGACTCACTAATGAGCTATGAAAATCAAAATTCCAAAACATATGCATCTTCAACCTCTAGTTGAGAAAGATCACCCAATTTTTGATTTACCGTATGCATCGAGAGCTCTTAAACAACTTAAACTTCCATCCACCTAACCGATATTTGTAGAGTTTGAAGGGAACTTGTTCGGTCTTGAGTATCAGACTCCGTCGTCGGAGTTTCCGAACAGGAATATATACACATAATCCTTCAATTTGCAGTCAAACTAAAAAAGGCAGTAAACCTTGGGGTCTGGGTATTTGAGAAACATGAAGGAAAAGTAAAAATAAAAATCCAAACTTTTTTTGTGTGCTAATTAAATCTTATTTCTTTTCTTTGTTAGTCTTTATTATTTTCTTATTATTTATTATCTAAAGTGTGAACCACATCATATATGTTAATTTTTAATTTATTTTTCACAACCACGTAGATATTAAACAAATGGACATCCAATTAATCAGACAGAATGGTTCATTGATTTTTTTTAATTAGTTTAGTTTGTCAATTAGAAAAATTAAAAATTCAATGGGTTATTGCACAAAATGGGTCAAGTATAATGGGGTAAATCTTAATTTTGCCAAATATTAGCTCTAATATTTTAGCGGACTCAATTTTTACAATTTTTTGTTTTTCTTCTCCTTCAAAAATTACTTCTATTTCATCAATAATCGAGGCTTTTATTATAATTGAATTCAAATCAATTCGGTTCTGCGATACAAGGAAGGTTTCGTATATGCTCTTCGGAATAAATGCAATGGTGGTTTGGTTTCTTGGAAATCTAAACTAAATTATGGTGTGTGCATTTGGTGTTCTCTTATCTTCCAACTACTTTTTCATTATGTTCCTTGATAACATGGAAAAGTATAAGCTACTTTAATTTAAAGTAGTCTAATAGATGGAGCTACTTCATGTAATTTAATTCTATGTACTTCCCAATTCCGATATATCCCCTTGGAAAGCGAATACCCTGTTATCTTAAAATCATGCCAACCGTTCACTGCTTCGATTACTGATACAGGGAAGAAGATGTCTTGGATGTTTCTGAAGAGTATATGTGAACTTGGACCGGATGCCAATGGTTTTTCTTTGCGGAGATGGGTTTGTGAGGGAGGAGGAATTCTAGGGATTCTGTTTAATGCTTGGAGTAGTATCGGAAGCAAAGTAATCAAAATATTCTTTGGAATCCATATATAACAACAATAAAAAGGAACTAAATTTTTTTCTTCTGAAAAGATAATTAAAAAGGAAAGGGTGGAGTACTTTTTTATCATATTTTCACAACAAAATTTTAGTAATATTTTGACAAAGACTTGCTCACTTAAATGTGGACTTGAGTGACATTTTATATTTTGACAAAAACAACAATTTATAAGTCCCATAACTATGCACACCCCTTAAATTCTTTGAGAACTTTGCAATTTTTCTAATAACACATCTTCTTTATATGATAATAATTATAGTGCCTTGTGCTTGAATAAAATCATTTCAAAGCAAAAATAATACACAGATGGGGGTATATAATGGTGGATATCATAACTGGCAAAGTTTACATGAATTGAATACAAGGTACACAAGAAGTAAACTCAAAATCCCCCGACATTTATACAACTTCAATGAGACAGACTGAACAAAATAATGTGAAATTTGACATGACTATAGCACCTACTACATCACTGATACTGATGATATACGTGTGAATACTAGTAAAAAGCTAGCACCTACTACCTACCTAGCAGCTAGCTAAGGAGACTAGACTGAACAATTGAACCATGCCATACAAACCAAACCCTGGCTGATATTATCAAATTAAATTGAGACATGACAAAAAAGAATCATCCACTAAAACTTTATACTCCACCAAGAAATAAATTACTCCGCAAAATCCCTAGATTTCCTCCCTCACAAACTGACCAATTCCTCTTCGCATATGTAAGAAACTGTCTGGGATAAGTCTGTTCATCTCAGTCGTCAGTGCCACATTCAATTCATTGAACTCCGCATGATTCTGTGCATCACCAACTAAGTTCTTTCTTCCATCCTCAAGTGCTTCCTCGACCCTCTGGCCTGACTCCCTCAAATCCCGGTAGGCTGCCACAAGAGCGGCACTACTGGAATTTCTTGGGTTTTTGTACACAAGATACACAAATTTCCACATACCCATCACAAGCCTTGCACCCGATGATCCGAGTGCCATCCAAACAACTATTATTTCAATGTCAGATTTCTCAAGGTTATGGAGTTTAGATAAAGTTATTACAAATGAAACAACCACCAGAATGACATGACTGAGGAGTGTTAAACACTCAAGATTGCCAGTTATACTCACTCTCTGCTTCAGCGCACTGAACCATCCCTTAGATCGTTCATTATTAGGTCTAGGTTTGTGCGGTTTCACCAATATGTGGAGAAGATATAATGCAACATCCATCCCCACGAATATTAAGGTCTTGGTGATTGTCATGTTCTTTGAAGGCCCCCAGGTACATCTTCAACAAAAAGTTGGTGTAGAAGGATGGACTTCATCCTACCCTCGAGGGAACAATTGAACCATGCCATACTCAACATGACCTTAATATTCGTGGGGATGGATGTTGCATTATATCTCCTCCACATATTGGAGAAACCGTACAAACCTAGACCTAGTAATGAACGACCTAAGGGATGGTTCAGTGCGCTGAAGCAGAGAGTGAGTATAACTGGCAATCTTGAGTGTTTAACACTCCTCGGTTATGTCATTCTGGTGGCTGTTTCTTTTGTAATAGCTTTATTTAAACTCCATAACTTTGAGAAATCTGACATTGAAATAATAGTTGTTTGGGTGGCACTCGGATCATCGGGTGTAAGGCTTGTGATGGGTATGTGGAAATTTGTGTATCTAGTGTACAAAAACCCAAGAAATCCAGTAGTGCCACTCTTGTGGCAGCCTACCGGGATTTGAGGGAGTCAGGTCAAAGGGTCGAGGAAGCACTTGAGGATGGAAGAAAGAACTTAGCCGGTGATGCACATAATCTTGCGAAGTTCAATGAATTGAATGTGGCACTGAAGGTTGAGATGAACAGACTTATCCCAGACAGTTTCCTACATATGCGAAGAGGAATTGGTTAGTCTGTGAGGGATGAAATCTAGGGTTCTTGTGGAGTAATTTGTTTTTTGGTGGGGTATAAAGTTTTAGGGATTATTCTTTTTTGTCACGTCTCAATTTAATTTGTCAATATCAGTTAGGGTTTGGTTTGTATGGCACATTGTCTTATTGTTTAGTCTAGTCTAGTCTCCTTAGCTAGCTGCTAGGTAGGTAGTAGGTGCTAGATTTTTACTAGTATCCACACATATTATCAGTATCAGTGATGTAGTAGGTGCTATAGTCATGTCAAATTTCACATTGTTTTGTTCAGTCTGTCTCATTGAAGTTGTATAAATGTCAAGGGATTTTATTCAAGCCCAAGGCACTAGAATTAAGATAGTTGTGTTATTAGAGAAATTGCGACGTTCTCGAAGAATTTAAGGGGTGTGCATAGTTATGGGACTTATAAATTGTTGTTTCTGTCAAAATATAAAATGCCACTCAAGTCCACATTTAAGTGAGCAAGTCTTAGTCAAAATATTACTAAAATTTTGTTGTGAAAATATGATGGAAAAGTACTCTACTCTTTCCTTTTTAATTATCTTTTTAGAAAAAAGTTTTTAGTTCCTTTTTATTGTTGTTGTTTATGGATTCCAAAGAATATTTTGATTACTTTGGTTCCGATACTACTCTAAGCATTAAATAGAATTCCTAGATTTCCTCCTCCCTCACAAGCCCATCTACGTAAAGAAAAACCCTTGGCGCAAGTTTAAATCACTCCAATTCCCCCTCAACATTGTTTCAAAACCCCAGATCCGGTCCAATTTCACATTCTCTACAGAAACATCTATGACATCTTTTTCTCTGTATCAGTAACCGAAGCAGTGAACGGTCGACATAATTTTAAGATATCAGGGTATTCGTTTTCTAAGGGGATATATCGGAATTGGGAAGTACATAGCTTCTGATATGTTTACAGTTGGTGGGTATCGTTGTTCATCGCCTTTGCCAGCGAGGGGACTGGATGTTAGGGCGCTTTTCGAATGAACTCTTTTGGATCAGAGTGGGAATGAGAGGCATAAGGTTCACACCCTTCTTTTTTTTTTTCCCGTTTAAAAGTTTTGTATTATCTATCTCTTTAAAAATTTTAAATTATTTCTCTCCCTTTTAGTTTTTCCCCTTAGCAAGCTGACCGTTGATAAAAACTTGATTGAGGTGTTTGTCGAAGGTGCTGACATGGAACATCTGTTGCTTTGTTCCGCAAGAGCTTCTAGGACTGAGAACCAGGATGCCATTAATGCAGTTATTTTTGGAACAATTGTTGATCCTAAGAGAATCTCCAGTAGATGGACTATCTGCTGGACTATTTTGTTCATATGACATCAACAACTGTCCTTTAGTTTTCAATCATTCCAGCAGATGGACTATCCCGTGAGCTATAATATAAAAAAGATTAAAATAATCAATGAATTCAAAAAAATTCCAACGGTCATATTCCAATGACTATATTCCAACGGTTATATTTTAAAGAACAAATAACATCTATAAATACAAGGCACATCTAGTTCTCATATTCAGTCATCTCAACTTCAGTCTTCCAGTCAAATAAGTTATTTTAAATGTCCCGTCAATTCGAATTAGCTATGTTGCACGTAGATGAAAAAGAAGAAGCATATGGACAATTTTTAGGCATGACGGCTATTGAAGAACAATAAAATGTCAATAGGCATACATCTCGTTATCGTGGTTCTGTGCAAGGTCGTATTACCATTGATCGTGGTAGACATGAAGGTCATAATCGATTTTTTCGTGATTATTTTGCTGAACATCCTACATACCCTCCGTATCTATTTTGAAGAAGGTTTAGAATGCGGCGCCCGCTTTTCCTCCGAAGTTAAAGAGCAATTGAAGCGTATGATTCATACTGTCCAAAAAATGAATGCTGCAAGACAACTCAGTTTATCTTCTCTACAAAAGATAAATGCCTTAATGCGGATGCTTGCCTATGGTGTTTCAGCGGATTCCGTTAATGATTATGTGCGGATCGGTGAAAGCACGACTATATTGAGTCTTTAGGTTTGTAAAAGCAATAATTTCAATCTTTGGTGATGAATATCTGAGATCCCCCAATAGTAATGATATCGTTAGATTGCTATCAAAAGTTGAAGAGCGTGGTTTTCTTGGGATGTTGGGGAGCATCGACTGCATACATTGAAAATGGAAGAATTGTCCGGTTGAGTGATTATGTATACACTCCCACATCTTCCACCTTACCCCACCGCGTCCCCACCCTCTTCGTCCATCCTTACCCCACCACTCACCCCCTATTCCCCCCAAAAAATAATATTTAGTGATTATGTATACATTCCTTACTTCCACTCCAAAAAAATATTCACTGATAATGTATATACCTCTCACCCCTAAAAAAATAATATGTATTTATTATGTATACGCCCCCCCGCCCCCGCCCCCGCCCCCGCCCCCGCCCCCGCCCCCGCCCCCGCCCCGTCCACCCCCACACGACCGCCCAACCCCGCCGCACCCCCCATCCCCAAAAAAATAATATTTTGTGATTATATATACACTCCCACCCTCACTGCCACCGCCACCGCCACCGCACCCTCCCAAAAAAAATTTAGTGATTATGTATACACTCCGACCCCCACCCTCACCCTCCACTCCCCTAAAAAAAAATATTCAGTGATTATGTATATCTACGGTCATATTCCAATGAATTCAAAAAAATTCCAACGGTCATATTCCAATGACTATATTCCAACGGTTATATTTTAAAGAACAAATAACATCTATAAATACAAAGCACATCTAGTTCTCATATTCAGTCATCTCAACTAAAGTCTTCCAGTCAAATAAGTTATTTTAAATGTCTCGTCAATTCGAATTAGCTATGTTGCACATAGATGAAAAAAAAGATGAAGCATATGGACAATTTTTAGGCATGACGGCTATTGAAGAACAATAAAATGTCAATAGGCATACATCTCGTTATTGTGGTTCTGTGCAAGGTCGTATTACCATTGATCGTGGTAGACATGAAGGTCATAATCGATTTTTTCGTGATTATTTTGCTGAACATCCTACATACCCTCCGTATCTATTTTGAAGAAGGTTTAGAATGCGGCGCCCGCTTTTCGTCCGAAGTTAAAGAGCAATTGAAGCGTATGATTCATACTGTCCAAAAAATGAATGCTGCAAGACAACTCAGTTTATCTTCTCTACAAAAGATAAATGCCTTAATGCGGATGCTTGCCTATGGTGTTTCAGCGGATTCCGTTAATGATTATGTGCGGATCGGTGAAAGCACGACTATATTGAGTCTTTAGGTTTGTAAAAGCAATCATTTCAATCTTTGGTGATGAATATCTGAGATTCCCCAATAGTAATGACATCGTTAGATTGCTATCAAAAGTTGAAGAGCGTGGTTTTCTTGGGATGTTGGGGAGCATCGACTGCATACATTGAAAATGGAAGAATTGTCCGGTTGAGTGATTATGTATACACTCCCACATCTTCCACCTTACCCCACCGCGTCCCCACCCTCTTCGTCCATCCTTACCCCACCACTCACCCCCTATTCCCCCCAAAAAATAATATTTAGTGATTATGTATACATTCCTTACTCCCACTTCAAAAAAATATTCACTGATAATGTATATACCTCACCCCTAAAAAAATAATATGTATTTATTATGTATACGCCCCCCGCCCCCGCCCCCGCCCGCCCCCGCCCCGTCCACCCCCACGCGACCGCCCAACCCCGCCGCACCCCCCATCCCCAAAAAAATAATATTTTGTGATTATATATACACTCCCACCCTCACCGCCACCGCCACAGCACCCCTCCAAAAAAAAATTAGTGATTATGTATACACTCCGACCCACACCCTCACCCTCCACTCCCCTCAAAAAAATATTCAGTGATTATGTATATCTATCCGCACTAAAAAAAAATAAAATATTTATTGATTATGTACACCCCTAAAAAAAATTAATATTTAGTTAATCTAATATAATATTTAGTATATTATTATTAATGTTTTATTAATCTATTTTAGAGATAATTAATTAAAAGATGGGAATTGAGAAGGGAAAGAGTACATAAATCTCAAAAAAAATAAAATATGGGTTGGTCTATATTAAAACTATAATCATACAAACCATATTAAAAATAGATAATATAGTTTTAGTACTTATTTGGACCCATAATCATTTTATGTAGACCAAAATCAAAACCAAAACCAAACCAACTTCATATTTTTCCAGGTTTACTAATACTATACCACCCCTCCTCTCTCAACGAGAAGGATGATGAG
Organism: Panax notoginseng; assembly: GCA_016801055.1. Lineage (NCBI taxonomy): Eukaryota > Viridiplantae > Streptophyta > Magnoliopsida > Apiales > Araliaceae > Panax > Panax notoginseng. The sequence goes on from CM029013.1 coordinate 248,253,526, forward strand.
ATTTTGAGTCTCTTTTTAAATTCCTTATCCACTTAGAAACTGGGTGTTTGTCAATTGATTTTTGGGATGAGATTCTAAAGAGGAAGCATTTGTGTCTTTTTTTTTCCTGACCTATACGTTGGCCGTTAATCCTTTTCTTGGAGGCCCCAATTACAAGATATGTCGATATCTGCTATTTGTTTTCAAATTAAGCTTGAGCTTATTTATTGGAAACTAATATTATCACATGTTAAGATGATCACATGGAGGGATCCTGTAAAAATATTAATTTTTATTAGAAACTGCTATTTGCCATTAGATTGTTTCGTGACAGACCAAAGTCAATAACAAATCTTGATTATGAAGAAATTATTGCTCTAATCGATATAGGGACAAAAGTGTACATATATAGATTACAAATAGCAGTGTTCTAAAAGTCGGCCGACTAGTTCAGGGTTGGAGGCTTGCCGAGTCGACCAGGCCCTAGTCCTTTGATTTAGTCGTTGACCGACTTAGTCGGACTCAAGTCGGCGACTAGTCGGTAAAGTCGGGGCAAATCGGAACATATCAGGGTAAAAAACATAACATGTGAAATGTTTGGGGTCATAGTGTAATTTATGGATTGTGCTTATAACTTTAAAATTTAAACCCTACCTCTGCCGACTGCTGCTGCTGCTGCTTCTTGTTCGAAAAAAAAAATTGTTCGACCAACGAGGCGACGACTGCTGTTGCTTTTTCTTCTAGCGTCGACTGCTATTGCATTTGCGGCTGCTTTTCCTTCTTCGACTGTTGTTGTCGACGACTACTACCGACTGGACTGCTTCGACGACGACTGTTACCGACTGTCGACGACGATTGCCGACCGACGACGACTGCGTAGCAGACGACTGCCGCCGACGACGACGAAGATTACCGACTGCTGACGACGACTGGTGCTACCGACTGCTGCTCGCCTGCTCTTCATCTTCGACTGCTGCTCTTCATCTTCATCATCTTCGGCTCGTCTCTCTCTCTCTCTCAGTTTCTCTATTTTTTTTCGACAGCTGCTCTTCTTCATCTCTAGTTTGTCGGCAGTTTGTCAACTGAATACTGATATAAGGCTTATAAGACATAAGGCTTAATTAGTTCCTTAGTGGGCATTAAAGAAAAGATTGGATAAATTAATTTAGTTAATTTTTTTAGTTAATTATTATATTTCATTTTAGTTTTTAAATTTTTTCAACTTTAACTATAAATTAAATTATTAAAATCTGACTTCAGTTATAAATTAAATTATTAAAATCTGACTGTTAGAGTATCGAACTATTTGGTTTTACTTAGTTTCCATGTTTTTATTTGATAATTTGTGTTACTTATATTTTTCTATTTACTCAAAACTTATGAATGAGGAAGGAGAATATATATTTTTTTTAAAAATTGAAAATCCGACTAGCCGATTAATCCTCTAGTCGCTAGTCGATAGCCAACCGACATGGAACCGACTAGCGACTTTTAGAACACTGACAAATAGAGATCGATACAAACTACTTAAATTTTACAGTACGTAGTAAATATTATCAATATACTAGTAAAGATTGTATTTAAATTTTAAGGTATATATTCATTATGCAGAGCAGCAGTGGGAAGTTTACTATATTTAATGCTGCTGCTGCTGCTGCCTTGTAATCCAACCTCTTCTCAGTGGTACTTTTTGCACTTGAAGTATAAGACTCTGTATGCCATGAACTGAAACATGGTTATCAAGCTACTGGCAAATATAAGAAACAACACCATAAGCATCCGACTCCATTCACGTTTAAGACTGCCTTTGAATATCCAGTAAAACATAGACGAAGACAATTCCGGAAAACAGAGCCAGTAAAAAGTTGAGCATGAAACCATCAAGCTTCTTGACCTTAACAAGCTGTCCTGCTTTTCCTAGTGCTTCAAATCCATAACAATTCTCTTCAATTACTGAAATCACTAAGCCCAACATAAGAAAAACCGATATGTAGAGATAAAAGGCTGTGCAAATATTCCAACCACAATAATAATAGATTTTGAGGCCTCAGGATGATCAGAAATCATAGAGAAAGGAATTGGTATTACCATAAAACAGACACTCATGTAGCCTATGGTAACGAGTTTTACATAAAACATTGTGACAAGTGGCTTAATCCAGGATCCGGCTACTCTCAGAACCAAGTTCTTGAGAGATAAGTCCTCCTTGGAATATGATGTAGCTGATATGAAAATCAATTGCAGTGAAAAATGAGATGAAAAAGTAAAAACGAATGAAAACTAATTCGACTCCGAAGAGGGTTCCCATATTTTCCATGAAGCCAACAATGGGGTTTGTGGGATCAGATGCATCATCTGGGTGGTTTGGAAAGGATGGATTGATTTGCTTAAGAGCCAAATTAAAGATCAAGGGTGTGATGGCGAAGATGGTCAAGAAGTTGAAAAGAGAGTATAGGAGGGAAGATAGTGTGGTTATGAAGGCCATCACCTTCCCATTTTTAGGTAGGGCACTCACTGATTCCTTCAAAAGTTCCACAAAACCTAAAAACTTGTAAGAATCCATGTTGATTGATTGACATGGCTTTTAAAATAAAGTCTGTAATTTTATTTTTGTCCTCCTTTCTACAAATACACATAAACGGTGGTGCCTCCTATTTCTCCGTCTTTCTTTACTTGGTAGCCAAAATCCATGAGTTCAGTGGTATCATTGGAGTCATTTCTTACCTGGGCATTGCTCCATGATCTTCCCCATCACCCTAATTCAATATTTTCAAATCAATCTCATGTATATATCCTTCTTATCAGTAATACAAATAAAAACTTCGATTTTGAGCTAGAGAACAATACTCTAAGCCTCTAACTACTCTGCAGCACTTGGTCAGAGTTAGATTGACATTAAATTGGGTAATAGAATAATCTTTCATCAGCTATTTCTTAAAAAATGAAGAAGATGGAGACGAACTACTGAAATTTTATTTGATTAGCTTTAAAATTTGAGGTATTAAATGATTTTTAAAAAAATTAAACCCCAATAAATTTTTTTAAAAAATTAATCATCTTCAACTTCTAGACAGGCCAACCCGACTCACTAATGTGCTAAACGGGCCTTCATGAAAATCAAAATTCCAAAACATATGCATCTTCAACCTCTAGTTGAGAAAGAGAGAAAGATCACCCAATTTTTGGCTTACCGTATGCATTGCGAGCTCTTAAACAGCTTAAACTTCCATCCACCTAACCGATATTAACTTGTTCGGTCTTGAGTATCAGACTCCCTCATCCGAGTTTCCGAATAGGAATATATACACATAATGCTTCAATTTGCAGTCAAACTAAAAAAGGCACTTTGGGGTCTGTGTATTTGAGAAACATGAAGGAAAGGTAAAAATAAAAATCCAAACTTTTTTTTTTTGCTAATTAAAACTTATTTCTTTTCTTTTTTAGTCTTTATTATTTTCTTATTATTTATTATCTAAAGTGTGAACCACGTCATATATGTTAATTTTTAATTTATTTTACACGGCCACGTAGATATTAAACAAATGGACATCCAATTAATCGGACAGAATGGTTCATTGAATTTTTTTAATTAGTTTAGTTTGTCAATTAGAAAAATTAAAAATTCAATGGGTTATTGCACAAAATGGGTCAAGTATAATGGGGTAAATCTTAATTTTGCCAAATATTAACTCTAATATTTTAGCGGACTCAATTTTTACAATTTTTTGTTTTTCTTCTCCTTCAAAAATTACTTCTATTTCATCAATAATCGAGGCTTTTATTATAATTGAATTCAAATCAATTCGGTCCTGTGATACGAGGAAGGTTTCGTATATGCTCTTCGGAATTCCAAATGCAATGGTGGTTTGGTTTCTTGGATATCTAAACTAAATTAAGTTGTGTGCATTTGTTGTTCTCCTATCTTCCAACTACTTTTTCATTATGTTCCTTGATAACATGGAAATTTTTTGTATAAGCTACTTTAATTTAAAGTAGTCTAATAGTCATGTAATTTAATTTTATGTGTAGTTGTGTAATTACATGAGTTTAGTTGATTGGTTCTTATGGTCAAGTTGTTGAACTTGTGTTACTCTTATTTCAAGTGAATTTGAAGTGCAAACTCCAGGGACATAAAGCTTTATACTGATTGTCAACAGGGAATTGGATCTGATTTTGCAAGGGCATACCTGAGTAACGTATGTGTTGCCAAGGAACTTTGCCGAAATGGGTTGGGTTACTCGCTTGTTGCACAGTCAAAGATGGTTGCTGAAGATTGGGGTAATGAGTTTTATGTTACTACTCTCCTGTACATATATATTAATTTATGGTGATGATACGGTCTGAATATTATTAAGCCTAAATATTGGTAGATGATGTGGTTATTAGAATCACATAAATGGAAAAATATAAAAACTCAGATAAATAGTTTGGTTATTATCACATCAGGTCAAAACACATACTCTCAGGCCATTGCAAAGGCACTTTTGTTTATTCTTGTGACTGGCTTCGAGTTGGGCCTACTTCATATGCAGGCCTTCCTTAAGTTGGGAAATCAAGATTTGTCTAAATAAAATAGTTATTTCGATGATACCAAGTAACTGCATTAACACATGCTATCTATGATGGTCTAGATGTTTTAAGATTTTTCAAGGATTTTTATTTGTTGTTTGTTAGTTTTGTCTCTGCAACTTATGTACTCTTTGGATATTTTCCAGGAATAAGTGATTTATATGTTCATGTCGCTGTTGACAATGAGCCAGCAAAGAAATTGTACATAAAAAGTGGTTTTGTTTATGAGAATGATGAACCTGCATGGCAAGCCAGGTTTCTAGATCGGCCTCGAAGAATCCTTTTGTGGTCCGATCTTCCTGACAATTATGACTTTTAATGTAAAGGTACTTCAAGCAATCCACCATGGCCTAAATGGCTTTGAATTCCAGAGGTACGACTGGAATTTTTTAAACTATAGTGCAAGAAGTTGAAATTCATAAAAAGGAAGTCTTGGCCTGCAACAAGAAGCTATTGTCAAATGACAAGTAATATTCTTTAAGGTTGAAAGCTCCATTGTTGAGATGATATGTCTACGTCTCAGTTACTTTTAGAGCACTACAAAAATTGTATCAATTTGTATAGTTGTGAATTTATTATGTTTGGTAGCTCGTCTGAATGATGTGGTGAAGTCTTTGACTCGTATGTTTGTATTCCAAACCTAACCTGTTCTGTTCTGTTCTGTTGTATATACTCCTAATTTACGTAGTAACCATGTACTTGATTGTACGACTCGATTTGGATTCCCTTTGTTACACTAAACATTCCCTCCCTTCAATTTTATTTAATATACCATATTTTTATGGTCGTGGATAGTATGATTGAAATTAACATTATATATAATAGCATAATTGTTCTAAAAATTAAAGTAATCTCATATTTTTTTTATCATTTGATTTGATGAATATGTGAATTTTTTATCAAAATTTTAATGATTGAAAATTCTTTAAACGAAAATATTTTTTATAATTTTAATTTTTTTATAAAATTGATAATAATATCATTAATTATATTTTAACATATTTTGATCATTATTAAGATCAAACAATTATTGTATTAGATGAAATTAAAGTTAAGATGTAATATAGGGGAGCCATATCCCAATTCTCACAATTAATCAACAACTTGTCAGTTTTTGGGGAACACACGGAAGTTTAAAATACGTCTAATAATGATCAGCTTAAAGAAAAACATGGAAGTTCAAGTTTAAAATAGGATAATAATATGTGCATCAAGTGTAAACAAAAAATTGTACATCTAAGAATAAGACCCATATATTATTTACTAACGAAAATATGTAAAATTATATTGTGTATGTACAATTTTTTATGTATAGTTGGTGTCTCTAATATTATTTTTAAAATTAAAGATACAATTTAATTTTTTAGATCAAACGACAATATATTAAACTTTAAATTGATGTTAATTTATTTGATTTTAGTTAGTATAATTATATAGTATATAACAAGAACTATTAATTTACAAAATTTATTTCATTGTAAATTTTTACGAGCCATACATATTTTGAAATTTAATTGTTATTTGATCTCAAAAGTTAAATTATATCTTGTAGATCTTTAAACTCATGTTCTAAAATTAGCAATTCATTTTTTTTAAGTATTTTGGTCTGCTAAAAAACATGTTAATTGATAATTTGGTATTTATAATTACTTTTTTTTTCTATTATTTTTAACATCATATCACTATTATTAAATTAAGGGTCAGTTTTTTTTCTTCTGTAAAGGTTATTTTATAATATATTTCGGAGTGCTTACAAACTTTTATAAATAAGATTTTATTTTTATTTTTTTATTACGAGAGAGAGAGAGAGAGATGGAATACAGAGTACAAACTTTGATATTTTTAAAATTTATATGAATCACGAACAAATTTTAAAATTTTAAATTACGGTAATCACCCTCACACATTCACAGTTTTGGCCGAAGTTGTACTCTGTTTGAGTGTTTCTAGAAACCAAGGTACTACTAATCTGTGGCGAGATCGGGAAATGCATCACACCATTACCGATTGACCAAGTAAAGTAAAGGTTCTTCTCCTCTTTCAATTTATTTTGAAGCTTCGCAATTTTAAAAAGAACTTTTACTTGTGTGATTGGTCAAGCTCATCTCTGCAGCTTCTCTTGGTCATGCTTTGGTTTGAATGAATCTCGTGTAGGATTTGATCTGACTTATTATAAAGCACAGTAATTTTCACGTTTCAAGTTATTGAACTGTCTTTATAATCTACGATTCAATTTGGGAATTCTCATCTTGCTATAGTAATGACCATCAATTAATCCCATTCAATTTAGCCACTATTTTGTTGCTGAGTGAAACTTGAGCGGTAGCTTAGGGTTTAGCTATGAGTCTCCAAACCAAATCATGAGAATGGCTTAAATTTTTAATTTGTTCATTAACCTTCTTTCTTATGCCTAACTTGAATTCTTCAAGTACTCTATCCTGATCGCTTCTTTTGTGGTCTTTACTTGACCCCAGCCTCACGGTTAAGGCACTTGCTTGTGTGATTAAATAAGAGATTCAGGGGTTTTTAATTTAGTTTGATCTTTTTGGTATAAATGCATTTCCCCCATTTCCCATTCTTCTGATAATTGAAAACAGTGATGGAAATCTTTATGTTCGAGATTTTTTTTTGATTATTTGCACGTCTTGTAGATCTTGAAAAGATTTACTTTACATGTTTTGCCCTCAAACTGTTTGATGAAATGTGTCGTGGAAGTTTCAACAATATGCACTCACACTGTGAAGGCTCCGTTTGTTTAAGCCTTTTAAGGAAAACAGTTTTGAGGAAAATGACTTGCCAAGTTGAATGGTTAGTTATTTCAGGACAAATAAGGTTGAATGTGTTGATGTAAGACGATTTTCACTAACCACTTGTTCATTGTCAAACCAAACATCTGAAATTGCCAAAAATATTTTTCTGCTAAATGTTTTACTTGAAAAAAATGGAGCCCAAGTATAAGCATATGAGAACTCTAGGAATGATCCCGTAACTTATAGCCTTACAGTTGGGTAACTGATCTGTGTAAATCAAACTCAGAGGATTTGTAGGATTTTCTACGTCATCATTTTAGGCTGCTGGTAGCCGATAGGTAGGTACCTATGTCTTTAAATCTTACCATGATATCTGACAGTAAATTAAATTGGTTCATAACAACTAGAGTATTTCGATTTTTGGTCCTTTTTATAGCAATCGATAATGAGTCGCAGGAAGGCTGCTGTTACAGTGGCAGAGAGAGATGCACTTGAAAAACTTAATCCTTTCAGAGGAGCTGAAAAGAGAATGCTGAGCTCCATTCTACTTTCTTCGTCGAAGAGGGTTTTTATACTTTGTTTGGCTTTGCGCATGTTGAATTCTTTACTGGTGCAAACATATTTTAACCCAGATGAACACTGGCAAGCACTAGAAGTTGCACATCGCATTACATTTGGGTACATCAAATTTGCTCAAATTATTTAGATGTCTGTTTAATTAATTTCACTCTGTTTTAGCAATCTGTTAATATGGTCTTGTTGATAAAATTACAGATATGGACATTTAACATGGGAATGGAAAAAGGGGATTCGTAGCTACCTGCATCCAATGCTGTTTGCGGTTCTGTATAAAGTTCTTGCACTCTTACGCCTCGATTCACCATTATTCATGGTAAATTTACTGTCCTGCATTTGATTTGGAGTCATTGGTTTTGATTATATAATGTGGGCTTCATTGGAATATTTACCTGCAAGGACAAGGAGTTATATATATATATATATATATATATATAGGGAAAACTAATTATTGAGATTGACTCATACTTATGTGGGTTCGACTAATGACCACGACAAGGTAGTCTAGTCTTGGGTTTTACTAAATGGGTTTGAACCCATGTTATAACAGTTAGATTTTTCTAGTTACTATAAAAAATTGTTTGGTGTGTGGATCATTGTAGAGCGTGTGAGACATCTTATGAATACATTAAACAAGCAGTACTAGCTAAATTGGTGAATCTGGATATATATATCGTGTGTTCTTATTTTTCCATTGTTCATATAATATCTTTGTGAGTGTGCTATTATTCATTCTTAAATTCTAACACTAATCTTCCCAGTACTTGATACATTTAGTTTACTAGGAACCGTACTTTTGGACCAAAATATCTTAATATCTTATAAATTATAATGACAAATCTTGTCATTTCAAAATTTCTCTCTCTACAGCCGGTTTATAATTCATAGGTTATCTTCGTTTCTCACATTTTTGTCTGCTACTTTTCCTTCTCTGTGGGACAAGAGAGCTGCCTTTTGGCAAGCCATTTCTCTCTATCCCCTACTCTCTCTCTTCTATGTTGCATTGAATCAAGACCTATCTGTAATTCTCGGCATATTCTCATCAGAAACCGACCATCATCCTTGTAAAATCTTTGATTAGAACTCCATTAACCATTTGACTGGGAAGTTTTGTGAAATTAATCTGTCTTGTTCAAATTGTGGTTACTTAAAGATTATGTCAGCATTAGCTACGTACAAAAATAAACAATCTGCAGCAAAAATTCATAGATTTTAGAAGCTCCTTGCACGTGGCTTCCAGTCGTGTATGTGGAGGGTTTGGTTGTTCAACTATATATATATATATATATATATATATATATATGTATACATACATATATATACATCTTCATATTCCATCGCTATTAATTTGCAGTGTAATTGTCTTACACTTGTTGGCTGCAAGGTTTACAACCCAACAGAGCCCACACCGATACCTTTTGAATTTTATCTAATTCTCCTTTTAAATTTAATATTTTCAAAGATTACACAAAACACTCTCATGTCACATCATATTGGTCCTTCAAAAATTAATTTACAGAGTAATTGCTTTAGTTGATTCAATCTAAGGTAGTTTATTATTTTTCTGGTTTGTTTTTTATCTTAATTTTTATATTTAATATACAACCATTTATTCTGTTCTTTTATTTCCATCTTCCTTTCTCTTTCTTTCTCATTTTGTGTGTTTGGATATGTTCTACAATTTAGTACAACCATGTGCAGGAACAAGTATCTTAATATAAGTATTCTTTCTTTCACGACTACTATAGTTTTATTTCTTTTCTTGAAGGTCAACAATCTGGGTGCATGAAACAATTGTCTTTGTGCTTTTATCTTTAGCTTCCATTAGTTTTCTAACTAGTAACTATTCGTCTTTCACAGATGAAAGCTCCACGGATGCTGCAATCTATACTTTCTGCTTTTGGTGATCTGTACTTTTACAAACTCTCTAAAGTCCTATTTGATGACCATGTTGCACAGTGGGCCGTATCCTATCTTGTATTGATTTCAAGGTTAAATTAAGGTAGATATAAGTCGCAGTTGCTTTCTTCTTTATTTTTCCTTTTCCCAAAATTGTTTTTAGGGTGGAGGAAAAATTTTGATGATTATTTTTGGCAAAGGGTGTTCTTAACTCTATTACAGCTCTTTGCACAGATAACAAACTGGTTTATGTTTTATTGTACAACGCGTACTTTATCAAATAGTTTGGAGACTGTTCTTACGCTTGTGGGCCTATACTACTGGCCTTGTATGAGAGAGTTTTCTAGCAAAGCTCCCCTGGTTCAGAGAAAGTGGGGTTTGGCAGCAGCAGCATTAGCATGTGCCATTAGACCAACAAGTGCTATTACATGGGTTTATGTTGGTCTTCTAGAGCTGTTTATGGCACGAGATAGACTAAAGTTCATTTTCCTTGAGGCGGCCCCTATTGGGTAGGTATAATTGCATTTCCTCTGTTTGTGCTGGCCAATTTCTCTGAGACTATCTATGCCTATAGTGTCACAAATATTTTCCCTGCCTGCTGTGGCTTTAATTCATCAATGACATACCGAGTACAATTAAACCTGAAGTTGAGCTAGAGTATGCATGATGAAGTACCAATAAGTTTTAGATGTTATTGAGATATATGTTCAGCTGATATGAATTGATCATGACTGTGAGATTGACATGGAGCTAATAGGAAGAGTTTGTGTCCGACAAGTATGCAGTTGAAATAAGGCGAAGTATAAAGGAATTAGATTGAATGGGTTACAGGAATGTTTATTATGCATTTACACAATGTTTAGGCATATAATGTGGTACATGAATGTAAGACATCAGAGTAATTGGTTTGTCATTCATTTCTGACATGTGCATTCTCATCTCGTCTCTTAGTTGTTTACGCATCTATGAAACTATGTTTGTGTTAAATTTACAAATATGTAGAATGCCATGTTCATATTCATCTTGGTAGCATCTTAGATGTTCAAAGGGGGTGACAGCCTGTGTTCTCAGTTTTCACAACATATTTAACTAAACTAATGTAGCACCTGCTAGTTGAAGGGGTAGTTTTATTTCAAATTTTGTTGCTTCCTGCCTAAGATGTTTCTACTAGTTGTAAAGGTTTTCCAAGTGGATTTGGAAAGGGTTGGACTAATGTTCAATAGCCTTTGCAGATACTTTGATGTTCACTTATGGAGTTTCATATGTTTACATACCTCGTGTTTGAATTCATGTTATCAGGGGCTTAGTGTTTGGACTCACGTGTTTATTGGATCGGTTAATGTACGGCTCTTGGGTCTTAGTGCCTCTTAACTTTCTGAAGTTCAATTTTCTTTCCTCTGGCGGAGACTATTATGGAACTCACAAGTGGCATTGGTACTTCACTCAGGGATTTTCAGTCATGCTCTTCACTTTCATTCCATTCTCAATAATTGGCGTTATCCTATCTAAACAATGGAAACTTTCTGGACTTATTGCATGGGTTTTAGGGCTTTATAGTATATTAGGTCACAAAGAATTCAGGTATGTCCTTTAGAATCCAATTTTGTGCTCCTATCGTGGAGAATACATCTTCAACCTGTTGATTTGATATCTGTATGTTGCTCACTCTTTATTAGATTCTGGGTAACAGGTTTGTCCTCCCTATGCTTCCAATAGCTTTGATGTTTTCTGGTTATACGTTGGCCACGATTAGCAGGAGGGATTTTGCGAATATGAAAAGAAAAAGATCTCGAAGTAATCATGTTAAGTGGTTCTCAAAACCTCAGCCGGCCATCTTTTTTCTGCTTGCTACCAACCTTCCCATGGCTTTATACATGAGTATGGTTCATCAGGTAACTCATTTTCTTTGACAATGGCATGATTCGGACACATTTGTATACGTTCTTGGCTGCTTAGGTGCTTAAATTAGTTGAGTAAAGGTTTCCTTTTGTTTTCAATAACTTGTTTCAATCAGCGCAGAAACTTACAAGATACAATACTAGAATTTTATTGTCAAGAAACAGTTATCTCCCATGGTTATTTAATTAATTGATTCTTACCTGCAATATGTTGGACAGAGAGGAGCTGAAGATGTAATGAACTATCTCTCAAGAGAGGCTGCTACTGGGAAAGTGAAAAATGTTCTTTTCCTGACACCCTGCCATGCTACACCTTACTACTCAACCCTGCATCAGAATATTCCTATGCGGTTCTTAGACTGTTCGCCAAGGTAAAAATTATGGACTGTATTGATCAGCATATTGTGGTGATGCAGATAGTTTGGAGGTCTAACTCTGAGTTTTTGTTTATTTATTCCTTTTTTGTAATTTTTGTTATTGTTATTATTTTTAGGAATGATATTTGCCTTCCATTGTAAAACAAAAAAATTCTCTATTAATTTGGGAGGATATATCAGTTCCCCATTTTTATTTTATTTTTGAGCAGCGAAATGAAAGGAATTGTTGAGGAGTCGGACCAGTTCATGATGGACCCATCTGGGTTTGCTTCCAAATTAGCAAAAAATTGGTCCTTACCAAGTCACATTATACTATTTGATTCACAAGAAGAGCCGTTGAAGGACTTCCTAGCCTTGCACTCTTTCCAAGAGGTTTGTTCCATGCTATGCTTTTTTCTTATCTTGCTGTACAAGACTGCGGGATAAATGTGTTATGAAGTTGTTTATGGGTTATGTATGTTTGACATGACAGAGGAGAAGGTTCTTTCACGCTCATTTCAAGGTGGACCGAGATCTCCAAGCATCAGTTGTTTTGTATTCTTTTAAAGGCCTGTGACTTTTAGCTTAGCTTTGATATATCACACTATTATTAATATTTTTTCTTCTTCCAAAATATTTATCAACCTATTTTTATTTGTCAGTCCCAGTCCCAGTCCCAGAGGAAGAATTAAGCTGATCCAGATGGATATGTTGATATAACATTAACAGTAGTATGACAAGGCAGACCACATTAGCATGCATGCATGTTTTTATATCATAGTAAATGATTTATGTGTTCTATCTAATTTAGATCTCCGACGTACTCTGCTAGCTACCTACCTATATACATTAATATCTTCGAGTTAATCCGGTTATTATGAAGTTAACTTCATGGTAAGTTGGTCAATTGACCAATATAGTGCTGACACGTAGAGAGAGATTATCTTTCGGCTTGCGTGTCAACACTCTATTGGTCAATTGATTAAAGTTAACTTCATGTTAACCACCTCCTTCGAATTCTATTAATTAGCCAACCCAAATATCATGCACGTTTATTCATTAAGTTCACATGAATTGATACAATTCAAATCACAAATGTGCAAAATATATAAAATTTTGACCAGGAATTAATGTTATCCATTTTCCAGAAGAAAACAAAATAAAAAACAGGATAATTAAGGAATGTAATAATACTTATTATTTTTTATAATGGCTGAAGATCGAAGCTCATATATAATTTGTAAGTGATGTAGAGAGCGAAATCATATGGTTAATGGTCCTCGTCCACAACCTGTAACCATGATAATCATCCATCATGTCCAACTTGATTATCCCCCGATTCGTCGTTAATACAATGAGGAAACATGTATCACTTTCCTCCCCTTCTGAATCGTCTTTATAAAACTCCACATCAATATCTACTACAACACCTACATACATACAGTTTGAAAATCATACATTACATTACTAAATGTTGATATATATATATATATATATATATATATATATATATATATATATATATATATATATATATATACACGGTCTGGATCAAAGTGCATACCCCTTATCTTACTCACCCCCTTTAGGCGACGGTTTCGATCATACAATCGTCGTCTATATTTTTAGCGACGGACAACATATTGCGTCGCTAAAAGTATAGACGACGGTTGTATGACCGAAACCGTCGCCTAAAGGGGGTGAGCACGAGTGAGTAAGATAAGGGGTATGCACTTGATCCTTGCTCTCTCTCTCTCTCTCTCTATATATATATATATATATATATATATATATATATATATATATATATATATATCGACAATTTTTTCGTCGCTATAGCATAAAAAATGAGCTTTCTATGATATATATATATATATATATATATATATATATATATATATATATATATATATATATATATATATATATATATATATATATAGAAAAATGTATGTATACAGCTGTGTATTACACATACGACAATTTTTTGGGCTCACCCGTCACCATAGCTATTCTGGGCTATAGCGACGGGTGAACCGTCGTGATAGCCCAAAAAACCCGTCGCCATAGTTCGCCTGTGTAATACATAGCTGTATATACACATATAGCCCATATATAGATATAAGGAAAGATAATAATAATTGAAGAATCATACTTTCCCTCTTGGTTGCAATAGCATTCAGTAGGTTAAGCTTCTTTGTTTTGAGAGTAACCTGTAAAGTTACGTGTACCATTGCATATGTTAGCTACAAACACAATATATATCCTCATTTCCATATATATCTTCAAGATTTTAACATTTTCATTACTCCTAATTAAATTGCCTTTCATTTTTTAATTTTTTATCAATTTTTTTTGAAGACAGGATTAATTAGTTACTTTTGTTTTGCGTAACAAATCTAGACTAATATATATAAATAAATGTAGTGCTCATATTAGACTTAATATTTTATAAGATAAATGGCTAGGATAAAAGTCGTAAACACAGGTAATGATATGAATGAAATTCAAAAATTTCCCCAAATCTCTCTTATTCTTCTATTAATTTTTGGAATAATGATAGAGACACAAATTATTCTACAAACATTTTATAAATTGCTGATGTGATATACTCCACCTCAACATATTGTGTGGGGCCGAAAACTATATTGAAATAATTTGTTGATCAATATGCTGAGGTGGAGTATACCACATCAGCAGTTTGTAAAATGTTTATAAAATAGTTTGCGTCTGTAGTACTACTCTAATTTTTGTAGTTGTACAAATCGGTAACAACAGCTTTCCCTAGACAAAAAAATATTTATTTTTATTTGAAAAATAAAAATTTCAAGAAGTCTAGAAATGGACAGTTGTCTTCGTACCTTTGCTTCGTTGTTTAAAGTAATAGATACTAACCTCAGCATGCATCTACCTGTTTCCAAAGTGTGAACTAATTAGTTAAAAATGAAATTCAGATTTTTTTTGCAGCTAGAGTAGATCCTTATAGCTAGGTTTCTTTCTCATATTTACTACACTAATCTGAAAAGGACTCGGGTTAAAAAACAATTGTTTAATTAATATATAGTTAAAGAGCACACACATATATTATAAGTTTTGTGTATATATATATATATATATATATATATATATATATATATATATATACCATCTGATGTCTCGATGTTGAGCTCGGCACCCCTGGCAAGAATTGACCGACATTTTTGGGAGTCCAAGTCTAAGTCATTTTTTTCCACGATTGGCAGCACCGGTGCAATATTCCCACTAAACCTTTTCTTGCAAACTGTTCGTTCTTTAAGCGTAGCAGCTCCCTTTAAAGCTAAAAACATGAGTATATAATTAACATTGAAAAGAAAAAACCCTCGATGAGATTCTTGTAAATTAATTAATTAAGGTAAGAGAAAAGATGGAGGTAAATTACATGTAGAAGCTGCAGCGGTAAGTGTAAGAATGTCACTTGTACTTGTTCCGCTCATGGCCGAACCAATCACAGTTTTGAGTTGTTCTCTCTTGGCCCCCATCGCCTCTGCAACTTTAGCGCATTGTGCAGCCACCAGAGCAGCCGCAGAAACCATGGCTGCTTCCTTTGAGGTGTCTGATGAGCTGGAGGAGTTCTGCTGATGATCAGCTGCTGCTATGGCGGCTAGGGCGGCCGCCACACCCGCCACGGATACTGCTGCATGCACTTCAGCTCTTTGTAACCTTTTATATTCTTTCCTCTTCTCCTTAATCTCCTTTAACCATTTCTTGATTGACACTCGCTTAAATGGCATAATAATCTTCCATTCTGACTGTGTATATCATGAAAATTTCATTCGAACTAATTTATGCATGGTTATATTATATATACCAAAATTGATGATGTCTTAAATTTTTTATTATGAATAGATATATAGTTATGTATACATAAGGTACGTACGTATATTAATTATTGTTATGCTATATATATAATAAACGCACGTACCCATTTCTTTCGGAAGCAGCTGTTGTAGTTCAATTCCGGGTGCATTGCTTGTTGCATCCATATCCATGACTACACAAAAAGCAAATGGAGAAATTACACACATACAACGTACTTCCTGGTGCCAAAAGTACTATAGGACAAATTTTGACTCTTTTAAGTATATTTTTAAATTTAAATTTTACACAATACACTTAAGAAAATTCTAAGTCATTATCATTAATTATAAAATTTATTATTTTTCAAAAGTAAAATAAATTATATCAATTTTCGAATTAACTTTAAAAGGTCAAAATTAATTTTATATTTTAAAACATATATATAATGATTTATATATAACTTGATGTCAAATATGGTAGTGAATAATTAATGTCAATTAATTCTGCATCTAATAGTCGTACCTTCACATCATTGGATTTCCATGAAGGTATAGACTTGTCTATATTGTCCATTTTCACTCTCTTATCCATCTTCTGCTAAGAAAAGACGTATATAAGAACCACACACACACACACACATATATATATTTCAAGCCATTTAATTAATTAATTTGACTCACCGGGGAAGGAGATTTAGGCTCATAATAATTCTCAAACATCTTGATTGGGTTATCGAGGAGAAGAAGTGATCGGTCTTGTGATTCTGCCTGGAAAGCCTCATGAACTGCAAAATTGCACCATGCACGCGAAAGAAGATCCATGGTTTCAGAATGTGAATCCGAAACTCCTGGTCTGAACTCGAAATCCATTAATCTTTCTAATAATATTAATATATATACATAATATTACTAACTCTCTCTGTCTATATATATATATCAAAGGATTGTGGTACGTTAAGAGCTAGTAAAAGCATGCACCTTCGTTTCATATATGAGAGCTAGCCTCACTTAAATAGACATGCTTAAGCAGTACTAATCACCATTTATTGCCCACATCTATATGCTCCATATTTACACATCGATCTTAGACATCTATAAAGTGGCCTGTTAATTAATATGGAGCTGTAAGTACTTGATACTAATACTAGAGCAGGGGAACAAATAGGCCTCCCAACATCATTAGCATCACTCCGAGATAATATATATATATATATATATATATATATATATATATATATATATATATATATATATATGTCAAAGGATTGTGGTACGTTAAGAGCTAGTAAAAAAGCATGCACTTTACTTTCATATATGAGAGCTAGCCTCACTTAAATACACATGCTTAAGCAGTACTCCCTCCCTTCCTTAATATAGGTCGTTTTAGGGTTATGCACAAGCATTAAGGTAATGATTGTATAGCATTAACTATAATATCAATTGTCTATATTACCCTTGTATTGAAATAAGAGATTGTTATTTATTGGACAGAAAATAGTGAGAGAACCAAAGTTACATTTAATATTTGGGGTAATATTGGAAACTAAGCAATTAATGCTCACTTGAAATTCTAAAACAACTTATATTAAGAAACAAAAATATTTTTCTAAAATGACCTATATTACTAATCACCATTTATTGCCCACATGCATCTATATGCTCCATATTTACACATCGATCTTAGAAATCTGTAAAGTGGTCTGTTAATTAATATGGAGCTGTAAGTACTGGATACTAATACTAGAGCAGGGGAACAAATAAGCCTCCCAACATCATTAGCATCACTTGTATCATTCCGAAATAATATAATATAAAATACCCCCTCGATCCTAGAAAAAGCTACTATAATTTTTTGTTACACTTGGTATCTATTCCACAAAATCAATCTTATTTGATTTTTTTCCTATATAATTTGTGAAATTTTGAAATAAAATGAAAGTTGATGCATACGAATTTAATTGATATATGCAATATTGTTAAATACCTAAGAAATATTACCAACTACAAAGTTATTATTTACTAAATATAATTAAAATAAATTCTCAGAATATAATTAAAATTTTGAAAATTAATTAGGATCAAGTTAAAGTCATGTGACTCTTTTTTTTGTAGATGTTGGAACGTGATTATTGGGTCCGAATTATATGGTAGGCCAAATTTCACGGAGTTATTTTAACCCATGTAGAAACTTTTTTTAGTAGTTGAGTATTTTAAGAAATCAAATATTCATAATTATATTTGATTTCTAATCCCAAAGGAAGTGTCAGGTTATAAACCGACTTCCTTTCCTTAAGAGAATTATATTTGATCCCATTAAGGAATTATACCTAATGAGAAACCTTAATTCTATACGGGAAAAGACTCTATGAAAGTGGTTAGGTCACTATAATTATAAAATTTTACCCTTATTCTAAGATACACACAATTACTATTTTCCAGCACTAGAGCATTAAGTCTCCATTTTTAAACCTTATTCAACATGTACTTATTCTCACACCGGAGCTATCCCCCGGCGGCCTAAGTTGTCAAGCTTCTAGTGTGACTTCGTTTCTGTACAGGATTTGACACGCTTTGGTGATTGGGGCACGTAGACAAATATTGGCGTTAGCATTGACGCTAGAAGGAGGGCTTTTAGTGTTGCGTAATTTTCAATCACCTAGAAGTTCAAGGTGGAATCATGGTGAATAGCAAGACAGTCTCTAAGTCAATAGTTGATGGATTCGTTCAGCCAAAGGGATCAGTCAAGTACAAATTGGGTCCATCCAAGAGCATTCAGGACAGGCTCAGACCCCACAATCACTCGGTGGGGCAGAAGGACACTGATAGGGGAGATGTCAGGCGAAGGTTATTCTTGGCAGATAATAAGGAGGGAAAAGCTAAGGACCGTGTAGAGGACACACTGTCTCGAACACGGCTTCAGGGCGATGATCAGGACAAGAGGAGATTAGTCTTGGCTAAAAAGGCGCAAGAGACAGATGACGCATTGAAAGCCTTACTACTGCAGAAGAAGGTGATCGACAGGCAGATGTTTCTCGGAACGAAGATGGTGTCTCCAGCCACAGCCGAAGGCGGGGGCGATTGCCAGGGAGTCAGTCCAGGACACATCGTCTGAATAACTTTTGGCGGACCGAGAGTAGGCTCCAGAGTCGCTCTCGGGACAGGAATAAGCGTCGTAGTCGTTCGGGAAATCGTTCGTCTGGGAACTGGTCCAGGACACATCGTCCGAACGACTCTCGGCACACTGGGAACATGCACTGAAGTCGCTCTAAGGCAGCAAGTTCGGAGGGTAGGGGTCGGTCAGACCGAAGGGGGCAGGACCAACCCAAGCAGAACACGCCTCCAAAGACTAATGACGTAGAGGCGCTGGCAAAAAACTCGATGAAGTACAGAAATAGTTAGTTGAGGTCAGGCAAGAGAAAGGGAGTATGACTAAAAAATCATCGTCGTTCTCTCCAGAAATCATTCGGGAAAAAGCTGATCCGAGCAAAAAGCTCCCCGACATGAAAAGTTATGATGGTCGGGAAACCCTTATGAGCACAACCAGGCCTATGACCGGCTGATGGTTTATTATAATTACTTGGATGCGGCTAATTGTCAGATGTTCATGACTACCTTAGGAAAGGACGCAAGACAGTGGATGATAACGCTGACCCCGAACTCACTTTCATCCTGGATAGAGCTCTGCGACAAATTTTATGCTCGGTTCGGTAGTACCAAGAGAAGGAGAAAGTCAACTGGATCACTGTCTCAGATTTGACAATATTCAAATGAGACTTTGGGCCAGTATGTGTAACAGTTTCAGGAAACAGTTGGTCAGGTTGCGGATTTGAACGACCTTCAGGCTGTGGGTTTTTTTAAGAATGGTTTGGACCTAGTAAAGTCAAAAAAAATCGGTAAAAGAGTTGATGTTTAACCATCCAAAGAGCTTAATCGAAGCCTTTAACAAGACTAAAAGCTTTATTGTGGTGGAAGAGGCGATGAGCAATCTGAAACATAGTCCATCAGAAAATCCGAAGGATAAGGAAAAGAACAGTTATAAAGGAAGCAATAATAATGATAAGTCAGACGAGTATCAGAAGAAGTATAACAATAATAACAATGGTGGTTCGGGAGGAAGACGTCCGCCCTTCCCGAATAAGAGAGTCAACAAGATTTACACAAAGCTCAACACTGATCGGGCTACATTCTAAAGCATATGAATGACAAGCCTTACTTCGAACCAGCCAAAGACAACACAAAGCAGAACAGAGGGAACCTAAATAAATATTGTGATTACCATGGGTCGGCGAGACATTCTACAGAGACTTGTTGAGGTCTAATAGACTTGATCGAGAAGAATGTTCAGAATGGAGCTTTGGTTTAGTACGTCGCAGGATGGGATGCTTCGGGAGCACATCAGGCGAACAACACCCCAGTACAAAACCCGACCTCCCAGCCCCAGCAACAGAACTAGACCTAGGCAATGCGCCGGGTGGTGGATGTGATCACAGGAAGGTCAGTCAGGAAGGTTGCGGGGAAGAAGGGGCGATGATTCTTGGATGCGGTGCTGTCAGTGTCTAATCAACCTCTGAGGCGTGACAGACCGTACCTAGGCTCAGTGATTACTTTTAACGATGAAGATTTTCCTTCGAAGCCCATCAAACCATATGAAGGTGGATTGGTGATTACTGCTTAAGTGGGTCCAATGGACATGAAGCGGATGATGATAGACAACAGTTCATCGGTGGATATATTGTATGTTCATGCCTACCAAAGTATGGACTTGGAGGGTCGAAAGATGGAGATCAGTCAGGAGCCTCCCCTGTATGGTTTCAATAATGATCCGGTTAAGTAGACCTGACAAAACATGGTCCAAGCCCGCGGGTCGGGTCGGGCCGGGCTTTGGGTTGCAGAATTTTAGCCTAGTAAAACTCGAGCGTTTTTTGCCCGGCCCATTTGGGCCTAACACAAAAAAATAGCATAAAATAGGCATGATTTGGTCTCGACCCACGGGCCGGCCCAGCCAAGCCCAACAGCCACAGACCGGGCCCGGGCCTTTTTGGCCCGCCCCGCCACTCACCTTGCCCGTTTGGGCTTGGCCCGCCGGTTTGCCAGGTCTACGGTTAAGGTTGCGAGAACGATTGAGTTGCCAGTAGTCTTCGGGACGATACCTCAACAAGTGGAAATAATGTGTAGATTTTTTGTAGTACATGTGGACTCATCTTATAATGTTATTCTTGGGAGACCAACCTTGACAGCTCTTCAGGTGGTGACTTCGATTCCTCACTTTAAGATCAAGTTTCCTATGCCAAACGAAGTGGGTGAAGTGGCTGGGGATCTCGGCTTAACAAGAAGGTGCTACAGGAATACGTTGATTTCCTCGGGTGTGGGGATTAGTAAGCCAAAATAGACTTGGTGGTGAAGGTGGTGGATTCGGTGGCGCTGGATGTGGAAATGGAATCGAGGCTGATAGGGGTAGAGGATGAGGTAGTTGTTGGTGGTGGAGGAGCGAAAGAGAGGGGAATGACCATGATCGATTCAGTATTAATTTGTAGGGTTGGAAGAGGTTGGAGAGTTGTGGGCTGCCATTTCTGTGGATTGAGTTTTCTCTGGAGATTTTGCAGGAGGTAGGAGAAAGTTGAGTTCAAAATTGGGGGAAATGGGGTTGTTTGGTTTGGGGCAAGGGTTTTGAGAAGGCTTGACTTTTTGAATTTACACTCTTATCAAGGTCCGACTATTAAATGTGCCGCCATGGAGGGCCCGCTTGAGGTGATGGGCTCAGTCCCGATGAGGTTGGGCTTGACAACATTTATTATTAATTATTGGGCTTTATATGGAGTATTCTTCCATTAAATGTTCCATTTAATGGAAGGCTAGGGCCAATGTCGTTGGGGCGTGATTATTGGGACCGAATTATATGGTGGGTCAAAGTCCACGTGGAGTTATTATAACCCGTGTAAGAACCTTTTTTGGTAGTTAAGTATTTTAAGGAATCAAATATTCTTAATTATATTTGATTTTTAATCCTTAAAGAAAGTGTTATAAACCGACTTACTTTTCTTAAGGGAATTATATTTGATCCCATTAAGGAATTATACTTAATGAGGAACCCTAATTCTATACGAGAAAGGACTCTATAGAGGTGGTGAGATCACTATAAATACAAGGCTTTACCCTGATTGTAAGGTACACACGATTATTATTTTTTAACACTAGAGTATTAAACCTTCATTGTTAAATCTTATTCAACTTGTACTTATTCTCACATCGGAACTATCTCCCGACGACTCAAGCCGTCAAACTTTTAGTATGACTTTGTTTCTGTGTAGAATTTGACGCGATTTGATAATCGGTGTGCGTAGACAAACCTTGACGTTAATAATAAAGAAGATGAATTTTTTCCCTGCATCATCACTTTTCAATACTAAAATTTTAAAACTAAAGTACTGTTATTAAAAAAATTATTGAAAAATATTAGGACGAAGTGGGTCACCATATAAACCACTTAATTTTTTCTGAAAAAGTAGTTTTATAAAAGAATTAGGGTTTCTTTCTTGGGACTGAGGGAGTATATTGTTAGTACACGTATATACTACTATTATACTACGCTTCAAACTTTAAATTATGTATGGCTGAAATGAACGTGTGAACTGAGAATATAAAAACCAGGACTAGATAGAGAGTTTATAATTAAAGAGAATTGGACAGATGAGATGATACAGTTGGAAAAGATGGGTGGAATATTTAACTTTTGGAATTTTATATATTTTAAGCATGGAGATGAAGGAAAGGGGGCCATTTATGAATAACAAGTGTCTAAAGATAAGTAGATTTGGATTTAAAAGCACCCCCAAGACTTCCAACCGGGGTAGTGATCACACATGCTTACCACTATAGAAGCATATATGTGTGTGTATATATATTTATATATATGATGTATGTAATAATAAAGAGAAGCATATGAGGTCCCTTGCTTTCGTATCTTTAAATTCAAACCATAAACTTAAAGCTAGCATGAGCTATTTTAGGATGAAGATATCATGGTAGGATCACCAACTATAGAGCTTTCTGGGTCATCACTTTCCCATATACTCCCTCTTTCCAACACTAATAAATTCGGTAGGAAGAAAATATATACTCACTACATTTTATATTATTTGATCATGGTTATCTTTATGAAGTTAAATTATTAAATTTTTAAACTCAAAATTAACATAAATTCTTTTAATTTTAATAAATACAATGATAAATATTGTCTAAAAAGTATATATTACTTACTATAAGTATTATTGTTTCATAATTTTTAACGAGTCATTTTAATTCTGAATTTAAAAATATCTTAACATTAATTTTTAAAAGTTAATAATGATCGTATAATTCAAAACATTTGAAGTAATTTTTTATTTTAAGACAATAAAGTAGGATGATATTGACATGCATCACATTACCAGTATGTATTGTTAAAACTACGTCGGTTAACTCATTCGTAAACTCAAAGCAAATATATATATATATATATATATATATATATATATATATATATATATATGGGAAATGATCCATAGCAAGTATTTGCTATGGATAAAAATTGGGCAAATAGCATCATAACCGTACATTACATAAATTAAGAGCGGAGATTAAAAATAGAATTACGCCGTCCGCTAGTTGAACTAGCGGACACTGCTCAATAAATTACCTCCATCCACTAGTTGATCTAGCGGAACTCTAAATCAAATCGTTAGACTAGATCCATGCAATATACTAAGTATATAAATTATTCGTATGAAGTACTTAGCTAGTTATTTTATATACCTTCAGTAATAATTTTTTGGTCACCAAAGTAATAGTAAAGACAAATTCTTCATCTTTTTTCAAGATTAAAAATATATTTAAAAATTTAAAAATTAATTTAATAAATTTAAAACTAATATAATCTTGTTAAAATTTTAAAAATAAAATCATTATTGACTTAAAAGTTAAATTTGGAATTTTATGAATTCAATTCAAAAAATTAAATATTTTCTCCATTTCATATTATAAAGAACCATTTTTAATTTTTTAATATCAACTTAAGATATTTTTATCATTAAAAGTGATATATATTTTATTAGTTTTAACAATATAGTAATGATTATTTTGGTAAAATATTTAAAAAGTATTATTTATTGTAAGTTTTATTGTTTCATACTCCATCCGTTCCAAAATTAGAGATATATATTTTGACTTTTTAGAGTCAATTCATGAAATTCTAACATTTAAAATTAATATGAAGTTATTTAATTTTAGTACAAACACATATAACAATTCTAAACTAACTATAAAGTATTACTAATTATTATTTTTATTTCCAAAACTTGAGTGAAATTATATTAATTTTGAGTTTTAAGATTTCTTAAATTGACTCTAAAAAGTCAAAATTTATTTTAAATTTTAAATCAAGCATGATCCCAGACATTTAAAAATGATTGTAACTGTTCAAAGATTGTAAACACATTAAAACATGATCATGCTTGGACACGTGGTCCTAGATCTGATTTAGGATCTGATTTAGAGTTCCGCTAGATCACCTAGCGGATGGAGGCAATTTATTAAGCAGTGTCCGCTAGTTCAACTAGCGGACGGCGTAATTCCATTTTTAATCTATGTCCTTAATTTATGTAATGTACGGTTATGATGCTATTTGTCTAATTTTCATTCATAGCAAATACTTGTTATGGATCATTTTCTCTATATATATATATATATATATATATATATATATATATATATATGTATAGCGAGAGAATGATGAAGCAAGCATGAAGGGACACGCACTTGGGGGCCGATCGACATGCGCAAAACAAAAGCTAGTCAGTTTAATATCATGTACATAATTGAAGATGAGCTTTCTTTTACTAATACAAAGCAGGCAGGCAGGCAGGCAGGCAGGCAGGCTGGTTTCATGATCAATCAATAAACGAAAGGTTAAATAAAACGTAACCTATCAAGGATATAAAAGATGGATTAGGGTTGTGTATTATAAACTTAATTCATCAGATAGAGAAATATCTTCTAGAAAATGACGACCGAGCATTATCAGATTTTCAGAGGATTGGAAAGATAGATAGGTTGATGATGAGGACGGCCGGCCGGCCATGAAATTTAGAATCACTCTTCTTTTCTTTCGATACTAAATTGGGTTATATAAATTTGACCCGGCCGGTTACTGAAATTATTTCACCAAAATTTTGAGATTCAATTAAGAATTACGGATGGGAGGGACATTGGGCAAGTAGAACATAGCTTAATATATACTCCCTCTAATTAAAATTAATTATTACACAGATTAAAAAAAAATTAATTTATTTTTAATGAACCCATAAGATTACATAGAGTAATAAGTTTTTTTTTTTAATACTAGTGGACTCTATTGATATTAATTTTATGTATTTATTATCATCTTTTTTTTAGGATAATTTTATATAAATAAATAAATATATATATATATACAAAATATAAATAATTTTAAATTTTTCGCTCATTTTAATAAATCATCTAAACCGTATAAAATTTAAAATAAATCAAACCGTTCATAATACCGGAAAAACGGGTTACTTATATATATATTTTATGCCATTTTTGAGGATGAAGGGAGTAGAACTTTAAGGGTCAGAAGTATATACATTACGTATATAGTTGGATTTGGGTAGCAGAAATTTAAAATATTGTCAGAGGCCGGCACGTACTTTTGGGCTGACAAGTAATTGCGAGAATGACCCACATGACAAATAAATATTTTGAGCGAGCAGCTGGATAGGAAAACACATACCCAACTTGCAAATATAAATAAAATAGATTAATATTAGATATATAAATTATTTTATAAATTTTTTATAAATTATTAATGTGACATATTCTAACTTAACGTATTTATTAACAAATTATTTTAATGTAGTTTTCGGCCTCACACAATATGCTGAGGTGGAGTATGTCATATCAGTAATTTATAAAATAGTTTGTGTCTACAGCATTATTCAATAAAATAAACATTGAATAATTAATGTTCCTGCATATAAAACAACTGAGCCCCAACCTATACAACTTCAATTCCTCGAACAACACATGCAAACACAAAAATAAAAAATGTGTATTGAATGATTTATTAATCTATGAGTGAAATTATAGGCTACATTTGCAGGAGTAGAATATTAATAGTCCTTCACTCCTAATACTAATTAATATAAAATAATAATTATGAAATTTATTAATGTTACAACATTAATAATTATGAAATTTATTAATGTTTTACAAGAAATTATGACTAAACACATGAATTAACGAAATATTAAAAATTTACTTAAAAATCCAAATTTAAATTTTTTTAAAAATTACCGATGAGGTGCAAAATATTCACTATATCAAAGTGTAGAAAATAAAACATGTGAAGAAAACTCTCCCACCCCAAAACCTAAGACGCCCAAACAGTTTCTCTCTTTGAAGGAGGCTAAAAATTGAAAAAAAAAATAATACATAAACTCTAGCTATTATAACATATATATATATATATATATATATATATATATATATATATATATATATATATATATATATATATATATATATAACATAACAAGTCTATATCTTCAGCCTGGTCTCATGAGCCCTTTGCTACCACCTGCTGATCTTTCTTTTCAATCCAGTTGCAACAAAATATTATCAAGATCGAGTAAAATGAAGGATTCGGTCCAATATAAAATTCAAGACACACATAACAGTCAATTATAACCTAATTATTGAGAAATGCTATGTCAAAATTAATGACCGATGTAAACCTCAAAATATTTTTGAAAAAAATAGCAACAAATTAAAATAATTCTTTTTTTATCTTATGAAGGAGGGTATTTTATTCAAAGTACCAAAATCCCAAGCCACAGAAAATTCATGTCTCAATCCTCTATATATGCCAATTTATAATGCTATAATACCTTGATGTTTATATATCCTCTTTCATGTGAAGCACAAACCTTAGGTCATTTTCAAGCGTGTGCGTAGTCAATGAATGAATTTGCAGTCTCATCCGTTAATTAATGAAAGGTCCATAGGGTTTTAACCATCCTGGTCATAGAGGCTCATATTTGCAAGTTGTTGAATAAATATCTATTCTGATCGATCCTTAGCCTGGTTATTTAATCAATCATTCCTGATTGTTTTTGAAATTCAACATTGTCTTTGAATTCTTGATGCCGCGGTGCATGTATAAATTTCACACAATACTCTAGTTGCAACCAGAATATTGATTATATATGTATGTGTGTGTATATATATATACACACACACGTGTGTGTGTGTGTGTTTTTATGGTTGATGCATGTTGTGATGAGCCGGGATTAAATTTGTAGGAGAAAAGTTTGAAATAAAAGCTTCATTTACTCTAGTATTTCCATCTCTAGAGTTCATGCATTTTAATTAGTATATAAATTTTAAAAACAACTTCATTTAGTCCCAATAATACAAAGTCCCATCCCATTTTACACAACTAAATTATCCCTCACTCCCTTCCTATAACACGCACATATATATTAATTGTACACATTCATTATTCACTCGATCACAAATTGAAAACACCGATGGCACATGCAACCAACCAACTTATATGTAATAAGCATTGGGCTAGCTGCAGTACTGAAGTTTTGGCCATGGCGTAATTAATATTCAGTGTTGCATGCCCTAATCTAATGAAAATACAACACCAAGGAATTTATCATCATTTGTGCTCGGAAACTTGTAGTGCAAAATTAAAAAATAAAATTAAAATCTAAATTGACTTGAAATATATATATATATATATATATATATATATATATATATATATATATATATATATATGGTTCATCTGTACAAACCCTTGTAGTACTACTATACCAGGCCCAGCTGCTTTAAATTTCTCCTTGCTATATATCTCTACTCATAAGATGGAGTATATAATTATAGAAGGGGAGAAATAAGAGCATATATGTGTATATACATATATATATATACATATATATATATATATAACCAGAAATTAACTATCTAGTAACGGCCTTATCACGTACGATGATTCACAAGCTCGGAAATCTTAGCCAGCTGCCGCATTACCTTAACTTGAACTCGAAGCGAAATAATATAATCAAGGGCTTCTTGTATAATAGAAACATCATCCATCAATTTTCCTCCAGGTACCAGATTTTTCAGCATCTGGGTTCTCTTCTTCACCATTCTCTTGGCAACACAAGTAGCCAAAACTTTTGGAGGCTCCGTTTTTCGTTGTCTACAAAGAGCGCAACTCTTTCTCAAGATTTTCTTGAATCTAACTTTTTTGTTAGTACTGCATAGGGCCGGACTTTTCTTTAGCCAGCTGACATTATTATTACTAATATTCTCATCATGACCTAACACATGCTCCACCACAACTTTAGTAGTGCGATTTTTGGATGCATCGGCAATTAGGGCACGACCCCAACAAGTTGTTGTGGAAGCCATGGCTACATCTGCGGACAACTTTATGGCCTTCTTTCGCTCTAGAAAGCTCATATCCTTGTTTGAATCGCTGTATATTTGGAGACCCTTTGCCCATTTCCTTAGAAATTCACGCTTCACTTGGCTTGGACCGCGCATCCTGCTAGCTAGCTTGCTGGGAATTAATTAATTAAAAACGAAGAAATAAAAAAGAAAGAACACACATATCATCTAAGTAATTAATTTATGGCCGGGGTTGTCGATCAATAGAATTTTGAGATAAAGTTATATATATATATTATAATTAATGCGTGGGTTGAGTGAGTATATATGGATTAATTACTTTTAGAGATTGCATATGTATGTATGTAACTAAATGTCATATATATTGAATCAAAATATTAGAGAGTAGTAGTGTAAAATTGAGAGATGGCATGGCATGGGCACGGTAGATCAGGGATTCATGGAGCAGCAAATACCAAAAGCTTAACTAATAATAGAAACATGCAAAATTATACAGATAAAAGTTACAGGGTTTTGGCCAAGTGAAATTAAAACAAAAAACTACTACTTGTGAATTATGTGTGTGTATATATATATATATATATATATACATAAATCGAAGGTACCTTTAAGAAAGAATGTATTGAAGGAGAGAGAAATAATACTAGTAGTTTGCAGCTGCAGAGAGATTTAGTCTCTAGCTAGGGAACCAACAAAATAAGTATACGATGAGAACAGATGATGAGGAAGACAGAGTGAGTGAGAAGAAGAAAGGCTAGCTCGCTCACTCGCTCTTTATTCGCTGTAATGTGAGGACTATGAAGAGGGAGGAGGTGGTGGGGCCCGACAGTGAGAGAAAGACACGGCACATGGAATCACATGGGGGAGATTGGCCCACCAACCAAATTAAAGAGGCGCTACCTATTTCTAAAATTTAAATTATTTATACATTTAAAATTTATATGATTTTTTTAAGTACAATAATGATTATAGTAACAAAAATATTCATTATAAATTGTATTATTTCTTAATTTTAATTTTAAATTTAAAAATATTTAGAATGAATTTTATTTTTAAAAGTCAATAATAACTTAAGAATTTGAAATAGAGATAGTATAAGCACCTAGCTCAGCTCCCTCATGTAATGTAATGTAATGTAGTAGTAATGGAAAAGATGGAATAATTAAAAAGTCGGACCGTCCGGCCGTCCCCTTATATATTAGTATCATGCAAAACTTAACAATTCTAACTGTTTTAATTACTCCAATGCCTCCATGCATGTGCTTACCGTACGTGAATATATAATGGAGTACTACACTCCCTTTCTAAAAATCAGGCCCTTGTTAATCTGATTCATACAATTAATTAATAAACATACCTCACTTTATATATAACATTACATTTGACATTTTGAATTTTGTGACAGCTTGCTAGCTAGCTTATTAGTTTCAACTTTTAATGTTAACAAGAATATTTCTACTACATTATGTAGATATATATGAAAACCTTGTGTGTGTGTGTGTGTGTGTGTGTGTATATATAGACACACATGTTCCAATCTCTTAACTTGCTTTGTTGATGAATTTTGTAGCTAGCTTCACCTGAAAAGATATAACTGCTGCGCAGAATTCATACATGTTAAATCGTCATGTGCTTAATTTCTTTTATTTTGTGTCTCCCATTTCCCTCCCACGGATATGTCATATGTGTGTGGGTTTAATAAATATAATCCCAAGTAAAACCAACTGTCCACACGTCTCTTTACCTTTCTGTTCTAGTGTTTAATCTTTTTTGGTGCTATTTCAGCGCATCAGTCAACAATAAGTCTTGGCAGACCGGGATACTGGACCAGAATTTTGGACATTTTTAAATTATTATTTTTTTTGCTTGCGACTCTAAAAAAATGTATAGTATTTATTCCAACAGAAATTTTTACAAAATATAGTGTTTTAGGTGTAATTTGAATACATATACAAAAATAGCCTGTACAACCCTGTTTTTGTATATGTATCCAAATTACACCTAAAACACCATATTTTATAAAAATTCCTGTTGGAATAAATACTATACATTTTCTGAGAGTCACAAGCAAAAAAAAATATTTGAAAATGTACAATAAACGTGTCCATGTAGAAGGACTCTAAAAAAAATACACACCAAGTCTCTCTTAGCTCAATGGTAAAACAACTAATCATAAGATTTTGCATGCAAGAAGTCTTGGAATAAATTAGTTACATTTATATATAAGAGAATGCAAAATAACATTTGCAAGTTGATTTTTTGGTAGTTTATATATATATATATATATATTTATATATATATATTCATAATTGTATTACATACATTCTGAATAAATTATAATTTTTTTAAAATTTAATATTATTATCTTAACTTGATCTTAATATAAATTATATCACCAAAATTTAAATGAATTATATTAATTATTTTTGAAATTAAAAAAGGAAAGGGGGCTATACGAATTTAAAGGGGTTGAACTCGATGAATGGCAATGGCATGCATAGTTAGGGTTTTGAGTGTCCACGGCGGAATAAAAAGGGTGCATTCTGCTGTAGGCCAGAAAATGGCAGGATCCGGAAAACATGGTGAATTGCTGGGTCCCATAACAAGTAGACGAATGCTTAGGGCATAACTTTTGAATTTGCAGAAAAGTCCTTCACATGGTCTCCACATGGCTGTTTTTACCTAGTGTGGCTCTACACCTCTCATAATTAACACATTTATTTATTTAAGCGCATATACTTCTTTAATTATCCCGTCCACCTTATGATATGACTTATAAAAAACGAGGACTGAGGGCTTTTATATATAACTGGTATTATGTGAGGTAAAATATTAATTTTATAAAATTTGAAATATTTAATAGAAAGATAAAATAAAATAAAAGATAAAACAAGAATTACATTAAAAGTTGAAAAAAACAAAATTTATTCACACGCGCGGTTCACTAGCGAGTAGTAGGAACTTTTTCTCCATCTTTATAATTAATATACATACATATAGATATACATTTGGGGTTGAAATTTGTAAGGGGAAAAAAGAATAGGATTGAAGAGAATTTTTCTTTCTAATAAGCCTAAGCCTAAGCCTAAGCCTAGATACAATTTTGTATATGTAGTATAGATTTTACTTTGCCAACACAAATGTGACTTAATACTCCTCCTTGTATTTTAAGCAAAGATAGTATAGACCGTAGTTTGTTTCCATATTTTACGCAAAGAATCAATGTTGCCTTAACGATCAATAATACTGTTACCTAACATAGTTAGTTATAATAGGTTAATATATATTGTAATAATTTTGTTTCTCGTGCATGCTTCTTTATTTTATATACCATGCTCACTACCTTTACCGATCGACCGAGCGACGATTTGGTCCGGCTTATATGTTATGGCGACTATTCGATGCGTCGTAAAAGCTAAGACGACGGTTCTCTCATATACTCACCTAGTTCGTCGTTAAAAAATGGTGAACAAGTTATGTTAAATAAAAGAGTATGTACTTGATTCTCTCCGATACTGAGATTAAATTAGTTTTTATAAGGTGAATGGCTAGGATTAATGTAGGATGAAACTTATATAAGGAATATTTTGTAGAATTTTACGGGAGGGAAAAGTTGATTGAAATTGATTTTTATGTATGAAATTGATCACGCTGGCTGTGGCTGGTCATTAAATTAATAAGTGAGTGATTTCATGAAATCAATCTAATCTTGAAAGAAAGTAAACAATCCAGGCCGGCCGGCCGGCCGGGCTGATTCGTCCTACTCCCATGCTACAGTTTGACCCCGTGTGGGTCGCTGACTCACTGGTGGATCAACAATCTTGTAGGACCATGAAAATCATGTTTCATTGTCTCGGGTTTCAACATTTATGGTGAATGGAGAATTAATTCAAGAATACAGTAGTATTATTAGTGGTGGGTTGGAAATATAATAATAAATCCACATGCACGAGGACAAGGTTCTTGGGTCAACCCCCGTAATTCACTCGTGTAGTATCTACTCTCCTGGGCCCATTAATTCCAACT
Source organism: Panax notoginseng (assembly GCA_016801055.1). Lineage (NCBI taxonomy): Eukaryota > Viridiplantae > Streptophyta > Magnoliopsida > Apiales > Araliaceae > Panax > Panax notoginseng. The sequence goes on from CM029013.1 coordinate 248,285,895, forward strand.
CAAATTTATTGATCCTATATATTGATATTGTAGTAATAACTTTCACACTTAACACTCTAAAAGGATTAGAAACATCACATACATTAAATATTTTTTAATTACAACATGAAAATTTACAAATACAAAGCAAAGAAACAAAAATTGCATTTGGAAAAACATGCATGCAATGGCAAATGATAGATGATTTTAAAACTAACAATAATAATAAGTAATTTATGTTGTACTAAAAGAAAATAAATAATATTCACATACACGATTTAAATATTTCGTACCTAAAAGTTACTTTTGGGGAATTGATCTTTTCTGTTTCCTACAAGAAAATTTTATAATTTCGCAAGACACCCCTCACATTCATTCATACTATTGTGAAAATGTTAAATTTTTATTGTGAAAATAATAATTTTTAAAATTTATAAGCTTAAAAAAAATTAAATTAACAAGCAAGTATTGCTTGTAAAAAACTATACTTGTACCAAGCTAGTTAGTTAGTTTTGAAGGTGGCATTAATAGTTAATAACAATCTAAAAAAAGAGTCTCAATTACAAATTTTGTGTATATTAAAGATGTATCTTACAATTATAATAATAAGTTGCTAATTTAATTGAGAATAGAATAATAAAATTAAGATGATACACTTAAATACATTATAAAATTTACACCATTATTGATATTGGGAAAAAACTTGAATAAAAATAGTACTACTCCACACTCTTGTGGCGGTCGTGGAAGCTACTACATCCGAATAAGACGGGAGGATATAGAGTGGGTGTGCTGATGCACAAACTAAATAAACAAACATAGGAGCATGTGAACACGTGTATGGGCCCACTATGTTGTTCCGATAAAGGATAACAGCCCAACGGACTTCGATGATTTTGGTACCCCTACTACTCTATAGACCTATACTCTCTCTCTCTCTCTCTCCTTTTTTATTTTTATGAGTAATGCTTTTATAAAATTTTTTATTAAAATAAATACTATATATTTTTTAAAAGTGTCAAGCAAAAAAAAAACCCTGAAAATGTCTAATAAAAATGTCTACCTAGACTTATCCTATTTTTATTGGTTCAAAAGTTGGGAAGTAGTAGAGCTCTTCTTCTTGTCCACGTTAATACCAACTAAACACTTCAACTTTACTTATGAGTTCATTACAATGGAGAGATTAGTAGTGCTCATCCCTGCACCAAAATAGGCATTTGCAATCGTCCCAAAACAGGGAGTATTATTTTTTCTACGGATATGTATTAAAGATAAATGGTTCGGACCCTATTATAATTTTTTGACCATATTTCTCTTTCTTCTTCGATCTCGGATTATAAAAAGAGGAACCGAAAAAAAGATATCGACAAACTTAAGTTTTAAGACAGAAAAAAATCTTTAATTTTGTTACTAAACTGACTATATATATATATATATATATATATATATATATATATATATATATATATCAACTTATCTCGATTAAATTAAATTGTTAAAAAAAATTTGTCAAAACTAATACTTGATTCTATATTCTTAAGACAATTATACCATTCATATGTTATTCAGAGTTGATAGCACTTGACAACATATATTATAATAGGACTCTAAATAGTATACTCGACGAATTAAAAAAAAAAAAGAAGCTCTAGACTTCTCTCTCAAATGAAGTATGAATAATGAAAACTATATGACTAGAATGCTTAGTGCTTTGCTGATTTGAATGAATGAAGTGGCTGCCCCCTAATTTATTCAAAGGAGGAGTTAATGACGGATCAGAAGGGACACAATCCCTTGAAAAAGCACTATTAAGTCAAAAACGAAGTAGTTTTAAGGCATAGTAGAAAAGGCACGTCCGTTCGACCCATAAAACAACGTAGTTTTAACCTTAACAGAACAAAAATAACATAGTTTTAGGCTTAGCAAAAAAGAGTGTCCGTTCCTGTTAAAAACGACGTAATCCATTCGACAGATATCGCTTTCCTGACAGATATCGTTTTCCTAAGCGACGCAATATTGACAATAAATAATATTTATCAAAACAACTGTTTTGATAATGAAACTAAAATAAAATTTAAATTAAATTAAATTTTAAATAAATTATATACAAAGGCCCAAATCAGGTTGATCGACGATGCACATGTAGATTTTAACCAAGCTTTGGTTAAACCTTCTTCATTACACAAAAGTTATGTGCCCTTGGAGCCCAAACCCAAGAATAATTTTCTTATATATAAACACATTGGGGCCCAAACCCAAGAGTAATTTTCTTATATATAAACACATTTAGTTCTTAACCGACGGGAAACTTAACTTCTCACAACTATTTATTATCATTTCCAATATATTTGAAAGTTAATATCTCATACATTACTCCATAAATTTAAATTTCTAAATACTTAATTTAATCATAGAATAGAACACATTAATATGTAAATTCACTTTAAATTATTTATAAAACCCATTTTAAATTTAACTCAAATTCAAACATATTTTTCATTATCCAAATCGTTTGAGCTCCTTGCAAAAATTCCATATCATTGAATAGAAATTCAAAATGATAATCAACTATTTTTTCTTTTCTTTTTAGGACAATAACAAATTAAGAACAATTTTCATAAGGGAATGCCAACATTTAACCTGGACGGTACAGTTCGCAAATCTGTTTTCTGTTCTCTAAAATGTGAACTGAAAAATAATACATACAGTGCAGTTCGTGAAGACGTGAACTAACGCCATTTTCACATTATCAAAAAATAAAACAGTAAGACAACGACAACAAGAACAAGTACAACCCCCAAAAAAAGAAAAAAAAAAAAAAAAAAAAAAAAAAGAAGAGAAGAACACGAAGATTTTACATCACACCCACCGGGGACTTTTATATTGAATTACAACCTATTATGGATAAGGTTCACAAAATGTGCTTCATTCCCAACAATCTTGTCCTTGGCTCTTCAACAGACCCATCTGTGACAAAAATAAACCTTATACCGAATGGACAAGAAGGTGAAAAAAGATGGCAGCGAGGACAAAGAATTGATCTAGGAAGCAAAAAGCAACTAAAATGGAAACACTACATTAGCTTTCTATTTGTTTTCAGAGCCCTAAGTTGCTTCTTGAAGGCTATTATGCCTAGACTTCTGTGCCACATATTTTCAGAAAAAAATATAGTAATTTTAAAGACTTGAAGGGACCTAGATAATCATAATTCTTAAGGAACAAACTCAGCATATCATGAAGACTTCAAATTATAAAAGGCTTGTCAATGGAAATTTTTATGCAGAAGCCATCATTTCTATGGCTTTTGGCAAGGAATATATGAGGAATTAGCTATAGTTTCCCCTCACGCATGTATACGCTAATTGGTAGCCTCGTGCATCCGACAGAAAGACTAGAGCATGCATCGTCTAGCTAGAGCTACTTATGACAAAGGCCCAATACTCAATATGACATAAAAAAAAAACTAACCAATTAAATCCCCAAGGACAGGGGAAACCTAGTAAAAACAAAGTCGGGATGAATGCAGCCACCAAATGCGCATGATAAATTTTACTCCAGTAGGTCATGTGAAGAAAAACCTGACACTGATGTAGAGCGACAATTCTGGGGAATCATGTGCTTCACCGTCTCACGATATGATAGAGTATGTCGAACTACAGTACTCCTTGGAGAAGAATATGAACCAGCTTGTTGATTTTCTGTCTGTTTGAGAGGCAAATTAGTTTTCTCAGCTATTTTCGCTTTTGATGCAGACAGAGCTGTCTCCTTGGAGTATTGTGCTCCTCCTGAAATTTAGGAAACCAGAACTTGAGAACAGTGATAAGAAAGCAAAGAGTAACAATATGATTCTTGCTTTCTTTGTAGGTGGCCTTTTCTTTGTTTTGTCATGTTTGAAAGGATATGAAGTAGAATGAAGACTTTCGTAAACATTACCAAAAGGCCATGAAACCAACACATACTAAGAATTTCAGCAATTGAAAATGCAAAAAGTACAGCAGATAGAAATGGTAGAAGAAAAAGAATAGATAATCAAATGATATCACAAGAAGCATAATTCTAGAGCATTATTACAATTTTCTAGACTTCTTGCCGGCATATATTACAATCATATACACAATATAAACAAAATTTTCATTTAATCTCATTGTCATAAAGTACTAAGTTCAATACTGATGCTTAGATCAATTCAGACTAAAATTTGTAGGCAATCAGTTCAGATAACAAACCAGAATGACTTGAAGAGTTGAATGGTATCAAGGTTTCTTGGAACACCCTCAAAAAGTTTAGATTACAATCTAGAGGTGACTACTTCATTTAAAAATCAAGAATGATATAAGAATTCAAAGCCATCCTGATTCTACTTACACGCTTAAAAAGTCCATAACATGTTGAAGACCCAAAACAGTTTTCGATTCTCACCTTTTCATGTGCAGAGAAACAAAGCCGGAGTAAAAATGAACAAAACTATAAACTAATAAAGGTACAACTGTTTCAAACTTCCATCTCCCCATCTTTTGACCCCAACTGTATAATTTCTTATTTTGTCATCCTCCAACTCTAAGTTTACAGATCTCTTGTTATTTTATCTCTAAATCTGATAAAATTTCAATTGTATCCTAAATACTTTCCATGCATGGTGGCTGCAAATGGAGACTCAGAAAACAGACAGATTCGTAATGAAAAAAATAACGAACAGAATTATATTAAATCTACCTCAACATTATATCATATATGAAGTATACCTAAATAATAATACTCCTAATAAATCTGCCTAATTCCTAATATAATTAATAATTAATAATTAATAATATATTAACACGTAACTAAAGTTTAATTAGTAAACAGAGATTCCAAAGAACCCTAAAACGGAATAATAGGCAGCGTTAGAATAGACTAGTACGATGAAGAAAAAATTGATAAAAATTTAAATTAAGAAACAACAAAGAAAAAAAATAGGCACCTGTAGTGGATTTAGAAGGATGAGAAGAAAGTGATGATGTTTGAGGAAGAATCGTTAATGGTGCATACATGTAACTATCAGACTTGAGATAATCCCCAACCTTCTTCACCAATTTGTTTTCCCTCAAGGCTTCCTTCGTCTCCTTCAATCCCCCTCCTACACACAAACATAAAAAAAAAACCATTGATTTGAAGCATAATCCTTAAATAAAATAGGGTATGAAATGAATAACCCTTACCGGTGGTGGTAAAAATAGGGTTTCGGGGGGAGAAACCAGAGGAAAGCAAAGGAGAATACATGTAGGAATTTGATTTAAGATAGTTTACAAATGTCTTCAGGGATTTCTTCAACTCTATCTTAATCTTGTGTTTCTTGCTTTTCTTCTTCTCAACTCGTAAGGACGACAACCCCATTTTCTTTTCGCAATTAAATCAAATTGTTGTTGCAGATTAAAATGGAAACATTATTTGTTTATTGAATGAGGAGGATGAGGTGTGCAGTGGGTTGTTTGAGAAACGTGTTTGGCAAGTGTCGCCTCGTGGATGCTCCACGTCTCACACTTTACATGTAAACAAACAACAGGCTCGGCTCCTAACCTAACTGCTATCTTTCTTTCTTCTTTTTTTATTTTGATAAATATAGACGGACAAAAAAATTGAACGGGAACAATAAAATAAATTTGTTCTCGTGAGCAAGCCAGGCCACTTCGGATCCTATTGGGCAGGGCCGATCCTATTAGAAATTTCTTGGACGCTTAATTGCATTTTTACCCTCAAAAAGAGAATATACTAATTGATTTTCATGGATAAATTAATCATTTTTAAAATTAATAATTTCTTTTAAAAAAATAAAAATATAAATCGAGAGATTATAATCATAATAAATTATAAAAAAAATATTTAAAAATTATATATAAATATTTTTAATTATTTATTTTAAAAATGGTCAATAATTTCATAATAATCTCTATTATTTTATGATAGTGTAAATTCAACTTTTAATCTTTCTTGTTTTTGAAGGGACTTTATGTTTTGAGCTTCACAACATGAGACGACCCTATCTAAAGCTATTGCCGGCCGTCAACATTTTGTGAAAATTACACGTTAAATCAAAGGGGAATTTAATTTTATGATTAAAACCTGATAAATATGATATATAAACTAGATGGGCTGAACTGGTCAATCGGTTTGATTAAGTCCAGCCCAAGAAGCTAGTATGGGCAGAAGTTGCAGCAAAATTATTGGGTTCTGTACAGTAGTATATAACAAATAGAAAATAATTATATGAGTGCACTGTTGATGTAATTATTTTTAAAAATATATTAGAATATATAATTGTTCCTAATTCTTATTCATTATTCTCATGGAGTAATTCTTAGTCATCCGAGCAGTGCGGGTTACAACTTAGAATACCGTATTCACCCCTCCACATGCTTATTATAATATTTTGATCACAAAACAAAATGTATCATGTTCAATAAAAACACAGTCACATGTCCCATGTGATTTAAAATTTTCTATTATGTCGAATTTTGTATTTTTTTTTCTATGAATTTTATATGAGAGTTTATATAAATTAAGTATTACGTTTTATGTTAAAATTTTTACCATAAATTTCAGTTAAACAAAAATAATTTTTTTGGTGGAAAACATCAAAACAAGAATCGAAAAAAAAAAACAATCAAATAAATATAATTAAATAGTAGATACATGTGTATATTATATAAGCAAAATAAAATTCACTATATATTACCGCCCTACTCATAAAATAATTAATCTCATTAATTAAATTAAATAATTTAATTTACTAATTAGTCAAATTAAATTAACTAACTCCTCTAATTAACTTAAATAAATAACTAACTCAATTAATTTATTTAAATAAAACAATTGACCCACTAATCAATCAAGTAACATAATTAAAACTGACTAATTAAAACAATTAAATAATTAACTCAAATAAGATAATTAATCTCACTAATTAATCCAAGTAAAATAATTAAAACTAATTAACACAAACATAATAATTAACCTAATTAATTAATAACTCTAAGTAAAATAATTAAAATCTTCGATTAACCCAAATAAAATTATTCACTCCACCGATTAAACTAAAAATACAGTAGGTTAATTACGCAAATATTTTTCATTAGCTTCTTGCGGTAAGATACAGGGTTAAAAAAATAAATTGGGGGGCGGTCCGGTGCAAATGTACCGGACTAACGTCCGGTACACAGTGTTAATTTTTTTTTTTTTTTTTTTTTTGCCTTTTTTACCACAATTATGAGGAAAAAAAATAAAAAATAATTTACAGTGTTTTTTCAATAAAAAATGTACTTCCTTTTACAGTTTTTTGTTCAAACTTGCTCTATTATTTTTTATTTTTTTTTCTCAAAATTGTGGTTTAAAAAAAAAGAAAAAAAAAAAAAGGGTGCACCGGTCATTAAGGTTACCGTACCCCCCCCCCCTCAACCCTAAAAAAATATCCCACTTTGAAAGTGTTCATTTTTAATCAGTTAGTTTTATTTCGTTATTGCGACCAATTTGAGAAGGACTTGCTCATTCTTTCAGTTGGGGTATCGATATCATTATAACATCCCACCCCACCATTTGTGTTGATTCTTTCTCCAAGTTTTGAAAATTTTCAAATGATCTCCTATATTGAATTATTAGTCAATTAAATTTCAGATACTGATTTGCTATTTAATCTGTTCAAACATTTATAGATTTCTTTTGTTTCACCTGCCGGAACCTCCCTCCGATAATTTCGACCACATTTGTTTGACGAATGGGGCGAGAACCCAGATCTTGAACCGTGAAATTGTATTGGGCATAAAGGAGGATTTTGTAATATTGTTGAGGTTATTTTTGTTCAAAGAAAACATAAACTCGTTCAGATGTGTCTTTGAATGGTTTAGCATTATTTTTAAATATTATCGATTAAGACATAATTTTTTTTACTCCCTCCGTCCCATGATAAAAGTCGTTATTACTATTTTGGGTAGTCTCATGTTAAATGTCCACTTTCTTTTAATAACAAAACTTTTACACATTTTTTCCTATTATGCCCATAACATTAAATATCTCATACTTTTCTTATTCTAATTCTCTCTCCATATTTAATAAGTATGGAGAGATAATATTTTGAATTGAATAGCTACAAAGTCACTCTCTCACCTACATTAAAAATAATTAATGACATATTATTATGGATAATTTTGTCATTTCATTCATCTTCACCAGAACTTTTATCCTGAGACGGATAGAGTACTAAACAAGTAATGCATCTAACCGAATCAGAGACACACCCATTAAGAGTCATTAAGACCCAAACAAACACTACTTAAGTCTGTTTTGCAGGACCAAAAAGAAAGAGTCAAAATGCTGATTTTATATACACTTCTAAAGTTCTCTTAGCAATAATGAAACAAACATATTTAAATTTAGAGAATTAATATTTTCATAAATAAATGTGATAAAAAAAATAAGTTACTCATTACATGAATGGTGAGTGTGGCCAACATTTAGGGCTGTTCATTTGGATTGATTTTTTGATTTTTCGAACCGGACCGAACTGGTCGGTTCGGTATAAAAAAGAACTGGTCTGGTCCGGTTCGGTACAAAAAATGGGTATATACCGGTTTTTCGGTACCGATTTCGGTTCGGCGTTTTTATGGTTCGCTAAAAACCGAACCGGACCGGTATATACCTATTTTCTAATTTTTTATTATTATTAATAATTTATTAATAATAATAATAATAAAATAATGATTATAATAATAAAAATAATAATAATAATAAAAATAATAATTATATTAATTTTCGATAAAAATTGGTACCGAACCGGTACCGCCGGTTCAGTATACCAGTCCAACTGGTTTCGATATCGATATCAATATTTGGTCGATTTTAATACCGGTTCAGTTTGGTACCAGTCCGGTTCAAACTAATTTTTACCGGTTGAACACCCCTAACTACATTACAACCAGCACCATTTTAGTGGTATTGTGCTAGTCTATCTTCCACTATCTCTTTTTGGTCACTTGACTGGCTGGGTATATATTACGAGTCCTTCTACAGAGATTGGATTATTTGATATTTTTATTTTTATTTTTTTGTGACTTTTAAATATATATATATATATATATATAATATTTATTTTAAATAGAATTTTTAAAGAATACGTTGTTTTAGGTATAATTTGGATACAGTTTGTACAATCCTATTCTTGAATATATATTCAAATTATACCTACAGATATTATATTCTGTAAAAATTTAAAATTAAAATAAATACTATATATTTTTTGGGAGTTGCAAAAAAGCAACAAAATAAAAAATTTAAGACCGGCCCAATTTTCCGGTCCATTGGACCTTTCCGCCAAGTCTTATTCATAGATTACTAGTGTAGAAGTACAACTGTACAACCAAAAAATGATGAGGCGATCGGGAAATAATGTATGAATTTAAAAAAAAATAAAAACAAAAAAAGTGATTAGGTTAATACTTTTTTTGTCTCATAATATATAACGATTTAGATAAAAAAAATTTAAAATTATTTGATATTTTATATAATCTAAAAAAATTAGTCACAATATTTTCAAAATTATTCTTCATAAAAAAATATTACAAATGAGAGATGGTATGAAATAAATATAATAAATAGTAGTATTATAAATAATTAATATTATATTTAATATTATACAATTATTTTTTTAATTCTTATACACAACTCTAAAATATTTTATATTATATTATGAGACGGATGGAGTACATAAATAAGAATACGACCGACCGACATATTAAGATGCTTAATACTTAACATAAACAACAGCTTCCCCATAATATAATATAATATAATGGTTGTGTGATGTAATGTATTCTAGCAAAACTCCAAATTTTAACTCCAAACCTTAACCTTAGTCAGATCAATACGTACCTAATCATCTTCCCTCCCTGCCTGTCATCTTTATCGTTTTCTTTTCTGTTCATGTGTTGTGGAGGCTGGAGCATATATATATATATATATATATATATATATATATATATATATATATATATATATAATTTTACTCTCTCTGTAATTTCCAATTTTTTTTATTGGTGGAAGATCGGTTACACAAATGACAAATCATTTTGACGATTAAAACCATAACTTTTGCATGCTTTTATCAATTCTTACTCAATAGTTTCACGCAATAATAACTAATGAATTAGGGTAAACATGGAAGGAACACAAATTTATTCAATCATAAAAAACCACCCAGTGGCGTAGCCGTCATCATCATCCCACATGCATGGTTTAGTTGGGATATGAATCAAAATGTCCTCCACATCAAGGTGCTTGTAATATGTAGTTAAATTTTCACTATAAATAAATATAATAAATAAATAGAGGGGAGTGATTTATTTATTTATGATAAATATTTATTATTTGGATAAATGCATCTTTGACTATTCATATATAAGAGATAGGGTCGTCTAATTTTAAAATGTTGACAATCATAAATTTAATTATTTAAATAGTGTCATAACAAATATTTACTATATATAAACCCTCAAGACATTTTATATCTTAATTACACAAGATGTAGTAGATCATTCTATAGAAAATGGCAAAATTTAATTACTGAATTAAACCCTTTACAGACAGAAAAGAAGAAGTACAATGACATATGCACCTTGAACCATGAATTAATTAATCAAATAAACGTAGCATGTAGTATTAGAGGACATATATTAATGGAAAATGATGATATATACAACCCAATCACTGCATAAAACAAGATTCTCCAACTCATTAACTCACCATTGCTAGACCTCATCTACGCGACAACACGTATACAAACTAATCGATATATATCCCACCAGACCTCCAAAGCCAAGCTTTAAATTACTGAATGGTTGGATTTTCTTTGATTGGCCAGCTTGCTAGCTGTCTGTTTGTCTGTCTGTCCTCATTTTGTTAATTTAATAGTTCTGTCAGATTTAGGCATCTAGTAATAGTGTAATACTAGTACTCCCTCCCTCCCTCCCACCCTTTTCAACATTTAAAATATATTTCTACAAAAATAATTATTTTTCCAAATCTATTCCTAAAATTATCTAAAATATAGTAACGGTGTAAGATTTACCTATAATGGCATGTTAGAAAATTCATGTATCCACTCCAGATGATAGACATATATTTGTCCTTTTTAATCCATGTGACATTGTTCAAACTTGTCATAACTTGAAAAGAAAAGTATTAATAACTAGTCTTTTATATATATATATATATATATATATATATATATATATATAAATAAAAGGTGTGTAGTAGTGTTTAGATTGGTAGAATTGTATAGTTCTAAATTAAGGTGGAAAATGGGGGGCTATCGCTATGATAGTTTGAAGCCTACAATTGTGATGATTGCATTGCAGTTCAGTTATGCAGCAGTTGCTCTATCAACTAGAGCTGCTCTTTTGCAAGGAATGAGCCCCCGAGTTTTTGTGGTGTATCGCCAAGCCATAGCCACTTTGGTCATTACTCCTATTGCTTATTTCACTAGGTAGGTAGATATATATATATATATATATATATATATATATATATATAGATTCATTTCAACACCTCTTTCTTTATCTATTTATTTCTATCTAATTTTGATTTAATTTTGTTTTGGTTCAGGAGTAAAACAAATAGTTCTACATGTTGTTTGGGATTAAGGAGCTTTTGTTTGATATTTTTGGCCAGTCTTGTTGGGTAATTTTTATGTGTATAAACTATATATATATATATATATATATATATATATATATATATTTGAAGAGATATGATTTACTTACTAATGATGCTTTTGTGTTTGTTTATTATTTACAGAATAACACTCAACCAGAACATATACTTTGAGGGATTATATCTAGCCTCATCCTCCATGGCAAGTGCAATGTCAAATCTACTCCCTGCAGTCACCTTTGTGATTGTACTCCTTGTTGGGTATGCAAAAAATAGGTTTGAGTTACATAAAATAGGTTTGGGTTGGTACCATATTATTTATATTTAATATGGGTTATGTGGTTTGAATTTAAATGGTTATGGGTTGAATCCAGATCGCCTTATTTTTCAAATTATAGTTTCACTAAAATCTTAATTTTTGTTATACTAAAAGAGTCTTATTTTAATTTTTTAGACCCAAATTTGAAATTAAAATTTTTTAATTGATATGACTAATTTGAGTATTAAAAACATTAATTTTGTGATTATAGGCTCATTAAAAAAATTACATTAATAATTATTATGTTAATTAAAATTAATGAAATTATTGAGAATTTTATTACAATAATCAATAAATATTATTATTTTTGGAGTGTATATATAATTAGAAAATATTATTTTTTTAGGAGAGTGGGAGTGGGGGCAGGGGACGTGGGGGTGTATACATAATCAATAAATAATATTTTTTTTGGGGGGCGGGTGGGGGTCCAAAACCAAACCAATCTATCACCTAAAAACTAGTTAACTAACCCAATAGATCCAAGTGATTTTGGTTAACTATATAGTTTTCGACTTAAATTGTTAGATGTAGGTATGTCTATAACTTCAACTATATATTATATTACTAGTGCTATTTAATTTGTATTCCAATTTCAATACTCATCAAATTTACATACACAAAGATAGATACAGTAGAATAAAATGGATGTATAAAATTAAAACTCCCATTCTTTTAACTAATAAACACATGTTACGTTTCCCAACTAAGAAAAAAATATAGATGCAATCTAATTTATATGTATCCCAACAACTGTTCGTTGGAAACTTGTTATTGTTGGAGATTGGAATGAAGTAATTTATTATTATGCCAGTTTAACTTGCTTTTTCGTAGTACTCATGTGATTATATATATAGATTGGAGAAAATAAAATTTCGAAGCTTGAGAAGCTTTGCCAAGATAATGGGGACAGTCTTGTGCGTGGGTGGAGCTTTTGCAATGGCATTCCTCAAAGGCCCTAAACTACTCAACTCAGAATTCCTGCCAGTTGACAACTACTGGCTCATGGGCTGTCTACTTCTGTTTTTAAGCAATTGCTGCTGGTCAGTCTGGCTAATTTTGCAGGTTTCTATCCAACCTTACTGCTGGCTGCTTATTTCGTAAAATCTTATGCCAATATTTATTAATTAATTAATATTTGAAACAGGTGCCACTTTCTGCCAGTTATTCGGACCATTTATCATTGTCTGCTTGGATGTGTTTCATGGCCACGTTACAATCAGGAGTAGTAGCATTGTTCCTGGAAAGAGATTTGGAATCTTGGAAGATGAAATCATTTCTTCAACTTGCTTGTTGCTTCTTTGCAGTAAGTTAAGTAGTTGGATTTCATTCAACATTAAAATAAATTAAATCTTTTTTCTTTTCTTCTTTTTTTAAATTCTGAATTATGTTATATTACATGAACAGGGTATTGTAGGATCAGGGGTATCCTTCTTTGCCCAAGCTTGGTGCATATCCAAGAGGGGTCCACTCTTCTCAGCAATGTTCAATCCTTTAAACACAGTAATTGTGACCATATTCGCCTCTATATTTTTGCATGAAGAGATCTATACTGGAGGGTAATATATATATATATATATATACTTGAATTATTTTTTAACTTTTATGCTAAATATATTTCAATCTGAAAATGGTGTTCATTTCAGCGCCATAGGAGCTTTTACGGTGATACTTGGACTATATACTGTGATATGGGGTAAAGCTAAAGATCTTGAAGGGATGAATTTAGAGAGAGATCTAAGCTCCTCGCCAGTTTTGATCGATGATTTTATAGACAAAACTCGGTGCTGCAAAACTGACTTGGAAGAACCCCTTTTGTTGAGTAAATCAATAAATGTTGATGAGTCCCAAAATGTTTAGTAAACTGTCATCACCTCTAACTCCCTTCTTCCTTGTTCTTTGATTTAAGTTTTTCAATTTTGTTTTTGTTTTTCCTTAATTAGTTAGCTAGCTGCTAGCAAGCCATCATATATAATTGACGTGACAGTCCACAAAACATTACAATATCAAATTGTTGTCAGATTACAAACACAGCTATAGACTTGAAGTCAATATATATATATATATACTATGAAGTTTTGATTATTCTGTACAATTTATGACAAAACCAAAAGCAGAAAAAATTAAGAGTCCAGTAAAGCGGGCTGAAGCGGCTATTAAAAGGACAACAATTAAGCTTAACCAGCCTCCTGATGAGAGTGCATATGGAACTGATAGTATTCCAATACCTACGAATATAAAAATGGAAGGGCAAATGGGAGTATTAAACTGCACTTGATATTCTGTCGATAACAAGTACTTTTCAAATCCTCATGGGAGGCTTAGTTACTCTCTTCAATAAAGGTCAAAAAGTGGGTTTTATTTTACAAGTAAAGAACAACTCCAGATGATTTTATTTTTCCCCCAAAAAATTTTATGAACAAAGCGTACCTACCATTTCATTTCGGGAGAAAAAATACAGACGTAATTTAGAATTACTTGTGTCATTATCATTCCAAACTTAAAAATGGAAATTAGGCATTCATAATTTGGACGAGATAAAGGACATTCACCATGTGCATGTGAGATAAAGGACATTCTCAATATTATGTACGAGCAGGGCTATACAATACGAATAAGGATCCAGATCTAATATAGGAGAAGACTGTAACATAATAGAGTATGCAACACAAGCTTAGTAGACTCCGTAAAATAATACTTCTCAAAACGATGGTATCTACTTGAGGCACTCGTGTCTCAAGGATATCGCTTCCACGAGTTGTCCTCCCTGTTGTTCCTGAAAGCACAGCAACCAATGGAGTAGACAATGATCAGAATGATGAGGAATATGACATTGACGACAGCAACTCTCTTCCAGTCACTCCTGATGTTGTCCAGCAACCCAGCTTTGCATGACTGGCAGTTAAAGCACAGAACATCCGGCTGGTTGTCCCATGCAGCGCAATCTGGGTTTGTTGATGTTGTGGCTATTTTATTCCAGTTAGTGGGGCTCACATACGTGAAATTGCAAGAATCAGAGGGCTTGCAGCAACCAGACTACAGAGAAAAAATAAAATATCATCAGCATGACACTCTATGCCATTGAGAACCAGCTAGAAATCATATTCAGACTAAATGACGAGTTGAGCACAACCTGCTAAAATGGATATAAAATTTGTCAAATAATTGAGAAAACTAAATCCCAACAGCTAAATTCCTTGAAGGTACGACAGTTCAACTATAAAAGGCTGCCAAGGATATTTCAGATACCAAGAAAATACAATGAATAACATAACAGAATGTTGGTGATAGAATATCACAGTATACAAACTCTAATACAATATAACATATATGCAAAGGCCATTCTGTAATTGCAAATAAAGAGATGTAAAGCAAGTCAACACAAATACCCATAACCGCATGCTTGAAAAGCCAAATAAGGTCACCTCAAATGGTTATTGGAGTAACATACATTTGACCATACTCGAAGTACGAAAAACCAAATACAAGTAGGAAAAACCATACTAGAATTTATTAACATACATTTGACCATTAATATATATATATACACATAAGCTACATTTTTTAGCCTGGAGTAAGAGTTTTATCAGTTTGAACAACCCTTTTGGTTCCTGACGTCTCCTCAACAGAAAAATTCATGATCCGTCAAACTATGTCATGATGTATGCACATATAAAATGTAAATTACATCAAAAAACTAACTTACTACTCACTTTTAATACATGTCTGGAAAATTAGAAACAAAGAAGCAGATCCACCAAAAGTCAAAGGGACAAGAACATGTGGGTTTCTGTAAGAGAAATAATTAGGCTCGTGGGGTGGGGGCCAAAGGAGAATATAAGTATATAGACCAACTTTGAAGAAGATAAATGAAATTTATAGCATTTAGATAAGATGAAGAGGGATTATAGTCTTGTAATCCTACATTGAAAATCCACAATTCCAAGTTTCACCGAAGAAAATATATACTACCTCAATTCCACAATAATAGTCGTTTTAGCTATATGCACATGAATTAAGAAAGTCATTTAATACTATCATTTAATAATTAAATTTAGTATAAAATTTCATCACTACCCTTTATATAAAATTAAAAACTACTAATACAAGGGAGAACTTTTTGGAACAACGAGAGACGTTAGAGGTAATATACGAAAGTAAATAATTTATTCTTCTAGAAAGTTGTAAACGACAAATAAATTGGAACAAATTTTTTTCTTCTAAAAAGTCAATTATTATGGAATGGAGTTAGTATTAGATTAGAAAGGTTCATATCTAATAAAAAGAAGGAAATAGCAGACAACTCTCACTATCATAGCTATGCTCCATTGAGCAAAGAAAGTATTATGAATGAGAACCAATTTAACTCGGACAATTTTTATCCAAATCTAGTTGACAATCATTTAAATTAATAATTAATTCAGTGTATAATTTAATAATTACAGTTTAATAACTTGATCATCCAAAGGTCTTAATCCATGATCTCACAAAGTTAAGTACACAAAACAAACAGACAAAAATAATCAACCAAGCTTCAATTTTCAATCTTTCCATAACCATTCAACTAGTTAAAGAAAATGAGATTTTCCTTATATAACTAGCATAAAAAGTAATGTAAATAACCCCAAAAACCTAGAAGTTCCCAGAAAAATCAAGGGTCATCTTTATTATATCAAAAAAGAAAACAAAAACTTCTTCTGAAACACAACTTTTTTCAGTCCTTAAGTAATACTGTAATAATAGGCTCCAAATTTCCCAAGAACTAAGAACCCTATTTCCATTCATCTTTAGGATGTTGAATTTAAAGTCACGAGGAGAAACTAAATGCCTCACCATCCTATGGTCTTTGAAGTTATGATCTCAAAAGTAAGCCACACAGGCATAGGAAGATAAATTATTGACCTCGAAAGTCAATCAAGTAGCAACTACTCAAATAATTGTTTCATAAAAATTGGCTAGAAAACGGATGAGATCTTCCTCATAAGCATTTTCAAAAATTTACCACAGATTTTTTGTTAATTTTTTTTATATATGACATAATAAAATTTCCAGAACATCTACAGCTATTATTATATCATATCATATAAAAAAGAGGACAAACTTTTCTCGGCTGACGTCAATTATGCTAAAAGGAAAATTTACACCAAAAAAATAATAAAAATCCAAAAATGATATATAAAAAATATTAAAGTTCCCGCGAGACCAAATTACTGGTAAATTAAAAGATTAAAAAAAACCTAATTCAATCAATAGTCATTAGTCAAGATGACGACTTAAAACAATATAAAAAATAAATCAAGAAAAAGATACCCAGATAGAAATACATATGTAAAGTTAATTGACCCCCAACTAAGAAAGCTGATACGCTTTTGGACCAAAAAGAAACTGAAAAGTTAATTAGGATAATTCGCGAATTGGCACTCAGATCTGCAACAAAACCAACAAAATAATTTAGTGTGTATGAAGATTTTAGATAAAAACCTGAATAGCAGATAGGCGTTCCTTATAAAACTCTTCAACACGAGTAGTGGAGCCATCGTCAATCATGCTTTTGCAAACCTTACTATCTATCAAACAACTCTTGATCCTGTTCCAATTCTTGTCACTATTGACCCTTTTCTGCAGCCAATTGGAGTAATCCCCCAACTTATATTCCTTGTACCCTTTACCCGACAAGGTCTCGCCGGCACCCTTGTTTGTGACCACAAAGGCGAATATAGTGAAGCAGAAGAGCAAGAGTATGAGGACAAACATGACCAATAGATATACCCAGAGGAGCCAAGAGACCCGGCAGCAGGCACCTATGATTCCGGCTATGGAGACCAGCATGAGGAATACGCCTAGGGCTATGACTGGTTTTTCGAGGAAGCGCTCGCACTCGGAGGTGCCTTGCTTGGACAACCATACTCCGGCCACCAAGATTGGTATTGATAACACAAATGTTAGGATGTTTAGGATTCCTACAAGATTGTTACTTAAACGAACCATCTTCTGGGTCTGAGAGATAAAAAGGATTTTTAGAAGGGGAAATTAAAAAAGTAGAGAGCAAAATTGAATTGAGAGAAAGATCCGATAAAAAGGAGTTTTTCTTTTAAAAGAAACCAAAAAGAAAGGGCTTGAATTCGAATGATCTGATGATGGTGGGAGGAGAGAGACGAATGTATACATATATATGTATACACTCAAGAAGGCGGTTGTGAGTAGCGTAAAGTAAATTTACGCGCTACGCGGGAGTGCGAGTGGAAGGAACTTTCCTACTCGCGCTATAGTTTATATATATATATGATGGATATGGATCCGGCTACGGTGAAATCAACTTCACCATATTTAGGGGTGTTCTTCGGTATAAAATTAAGTCGATATCGAAAAAATTAAATCGGTATCGATTTGAAATTATTAGAAAAATAAAAATCGGAATTAATATTGAATTATCGGTTTTGATACTGATTCAGTACAAAATCAGTTTCAATTTTTTCGGTTCAATTTTTGATTATACTGAATGATAATATATATAATTATTAATAATAATTAAATAATTTTTTTTAATATAATAACAAAAAAAATTTAAAACTAAGAAATCATCTATATAAAACAATTAATACAGATTACAAAACAATTACAGCAAATGCAAAATCAAATAAAGAAACAATTTATGTTTTTGCTTTATAAATTATTTTAAAAATACATGTTTATGGAAGCAAATAAAGAAACAATTTATGTTTCTGCTTTATAAACAAGAAAAAAAGCAAAAACAAAAATAATTTATGGAAGTGTATAGGCTGCAAAACAATTAAAACTTTATATCACTCTCCGTCTTTCACCCAGCCAATCAAAACAATTAATAACTATGTATTTATTTGTTTCCATAAAAAATAATTTATTTATTTGTTTATGTGATTATTTTTAAAATACATGTTTATGGATGCAAAAACAAAAAATACATGTCTATGGAAGCAAAAACAAAATTAATTTATGTCATTATTATTGTGTATAATACAGATATGCACTGAAGTCTGAAGAGGAGCATGTATCAATTATCATGTATGTATGCACTGAAGAGGAGCACCTCTTTAACTTTTAAGTACCGCTCGAGTTTTTGGTATTTCGGTTTTTTACCAAATGCACAAAGGGACCGATACCGGTATCAAAAAAATCGGTATCGCAAAAAATTGATATTGTCGGTTTTGATATTAATCGGTTCGGCAAAAAATAGAAAAAATCGAATTTTTTGAACACTTCTAACCATAGTGAGTTGTATAATTTTACAGTAATGTGTTATCAATACAATTAAAATTATACTGCAAAACTATATAACGCATTATGATGAAGTTAATTTTCAACTTCACCATAGCCGAACCCGACAGAGATTATTGTTCATCGTTTTAATTTCAAAACTAAATCTCTCGTATAATGTATACGTTTTGTATATGGAAGGCTATATGTATATAAATATTTCAAAATGTAATTATTTAAATTAAAAATAAAATATTTGAGCAACGCTCAGCCAAAATGGTTAAATAAGTAGAGCAAATTTGTGAATGTAGAAGCGGTGACACCCACCACGAAGGAGTTGATTTTACGTTTACTCAATTGGTTGCATGTGCTGTATTGCAATTGGTTCGGATGCGACCACTTGACTTGACATAACATTCTTTTCCTTTTTTTTTATGATTTATACTACATAATGTCTCTTTTTTTTTTAATTGGGAGCTCAAATTTTAAATTTTAAAATTTTACTAATTAAGAATAAAATTAAAGATATATATATATATATATATATATTTAATTTTAGCATAAAAGTAATAATACATAGTTGTGTCATATGTATTAAAAAAGTGTACATTATCCAAAATATAATATAGAATATGATTTCCTTCTAAATCCTCCTTTTTCTTGAATGTGGCGATAAATATAAATAATTTATATTATTCTCTCTCTCTCTTCTCAAAAAAACATTAATTATATTTAATTATATAGTTGTTAAAACTAGAGTTTTCATAGTATACGTACTGACATAACAATATACGCTATACTTTAGTATTTTATAATTTAATGTAGATTAAATAATCACATCTTTTAAAAATAATTCTATTATAATATAAAAAAAGATCACATAAAAAGGAGGGAGGAGGAAAGTTGAGAGCAGATTCTCTGTCCCCTTGTGTCCCTCCATTTATATTTTGACACATAGTCTCTTACTTAACACTAATTAATTCTAAAATAAAATAAAATAACATGTGTCATAATTTAAGTGGGGGGACACAAGGGGGACAGGAAATTTGGGGACAGAGAATCTGCTCTCCGGAAAGTTATCTTACTTTTTTTTTCTATTATATGATATGATGATGCCCATTTGTCCAGCACGTGGCCGAAGTCTATCATTAAAATAAATAATTTCATTCATTCATTGGGAAAATATGATGATATCAGCCCATTTCTTCTTACTTTTTATTTCTTTATTTCAAGGTTTAGTAAGGGTCTCGCGTCAGGTCTGAGAGAAAAAGTTAGCTATTTTTCTCCCCACGCCTTACTAAAATTGATCCAACTAAATGACTTTTTGATAAAATAAAATAATTTTAAAATTAAATACTGAATATTAAATAAAAAAATTTATTTAATAGTTAATATGTCTGAAACGTCTTTTTTATTATTTTACTCTCCGAAAAAATTTAAAATTGTTATAAATTTATTTAATATTATTTCATATAATAGTCAATATTGTAAAAAATATATATTTCATTCAGCAGCCCATTCAATAAAAAAAATAACACTAAACCATTTAGCTTAAATTGTCTAAATGGCTAATCGATTCAGCTGACTGTTCAGCCATTCATCCATTCAATATTTATCAAATGGCCCCTAAGATAGATCAAGTTTCAAATAAGCTAATAGAAATTGGTTAGTATGAAGTTTATTTTGGGGTAAGTTGGTCAATTGACCAATAGAATACTGACACGCAGACGAAGTTGTATGCGGTCAGTATTCTATTAGTCAATTGACCAACTTACTAAAAAAATAACTTCATGTTAACCGGATCTAAGTTAATAAGAGTCCACACTATTATTGATTGGACGTAATGTCGTTGTGGACGTGATTTTATTTATTGTACAATTAAAAGAACTAAACAATAATAAATAAATAAAAAAATCACATTAACATAACAATAAGCCTTTCCTCATATTACAATATACTAGTTTACCTATAATAATAATAATAAAACTCATATCAAGTTTAATGAGAAAATAAGTGGGAAAGAAAGAAATGATTATTTAACAAGAAAATAAATTTGCACTTGAGAGTACTTGATCCTATAATAATAATAATAGTAATTGAGCAAGATTAGCATTAACTATTTTTAATCAAACGACAGAGAAAATATATATCATATGTTTGTTACGATTACGATTTGTTCATTTCTTGATTACATTTACTACTTTTTTTCAAATGCCCCTACCCCTACCCCTACCCCTACCAAACAACGTGTAATATACGAACACCTATTTCGTTCAACAACACTGATTGATTAGGTCAACCGTAACGTCCTACTCATCCATAGCATGCTACGGATATGGAATGAGCCTTCTTGGATATTTCAACACCGTATATAAATAAATAATCTCATAAACTCCTCCACCTTACGCAATTTAAAAGGGTAAATTGCTTTTATTCGGAATTACTATAATATTGACTTGGATCCACACAACCTATCCTATCCTCTCCTCATTATTTTATTTTATCCCCCGCACTCCTATCCTATTTCACTGGCAACACTTTTATTTTAGAATTCTTCTCATAAATTTAAATTCAATTACAATTACAAAACTTATTAATACATAAAATTAATAAAAATCCTATTTATTATATATTTTTCTAAAAATATTATACTACTAATACGCATTCACATGACTAACAATTAAAAAATCAACATAATATATTTTATTATCTAATTCATTTAGTTTATGTAAATACAATTATTAATATTATATTATACAACCTAAAAAGTAATATTAGTTATAAAATTTATTATTTTAAAATCTTAAATAAATTATATTAATTTTAAATTTAAGAAATCAATATTAAAGTAGTACATTTAACATTTTTTTAGAAGCACATTCCTAATGAATGTTATGCAAGTATGTACTCTCGGGTATATATATATATATATAATTTTTTTAAACCAAGCTCAAAATTCATTGAGAGAGATAGTTCATTAAGAAAGGGAAGGGAAGCACCTAGGCTACCTACCTTCCAAGTTCCAACCAAAAGTATAAAGAGGTCCTATTTCACACTTCCATATTTTTAGACGAAGTTCATGAGACTCTGGGAGAGGGGGTAGGGTATGGTCGTTTGGGATAGGCATCAAATGTGACCCATTTTTCAATGGATGGAATATGGCGCATCAATAATAGTTTACCCCCACCCCCACCCCCACCCCCACCCCCACTTAATAATTCTGGAATAACCTATCAACTCATATTAGGTGTCCTTCCATGCCGTGTCCTCTTTGAAAAACTACAAACAAATCTTAAATATTCAAAAAATGTATACAGAAATCCTCATTATTCAAAGATTTTGTTGAAAGGGCCGGATATAAATTCCAACACTTCAAAAAATGTTAAAAATAGGCATGGCTCTTTTTCAAGCCTCTTTTAAAAACTAGAGACCAATGCGGTATTCAAGTTTTCATGAAGAATAACCAATACTTCCTTTATATTTCCAAAGATTTCAAGTAAAAACAAGAGACTAAATTCCAAGCAAGAGAGAGAGAGAGAGAGAGAGAGAGAGAGATGCCGTATGAAGTTTCAATGTCTCTTTCAATGAGATCATGACAAAATAATATTAAAGAGGCCCCGGGAAAATACCATTCTCTCTCTGCTCATTCCACCTATCAACCTGCAGCATACATGTAGTAAACAGGATTCAACAAGTTTAGAAATTTTGAGTGACTACTACATTAAATATCTGGGAGAAAAATAAATAAATAAACACAACAGATTTCAAGGACATGAATGTGGCCAGACCTATGCAAGAAGAAATGGCCAGTTACATTACACCATACACTCAACAAATGTCTGCAACCAGCAAAAAAAATACCAAACTCCCGCACACAGTTCACCAAATTACAGTTATTAATGATTACTAGAAAACACAAGTAATGTTGAAGCACAATCTAATCAACAAATGGAGGAGGAATTTAACAAGGACGAACTAGTACAGCCTCTCCATACAGCACAACAAACAACTTATAGATTCAATAAGCTTAGCATCACATATGCTGGAAAAGGAGAACCCCAAAACTTTTCAGGAGTAGAACCCCCAAAACTTTTCTGGGGGTAGTCAAATATCATTGCTCACTGCTTACTTCTATAACTTGAGGGATGGATATAGGTTGCTACGTCGATACTTCTGATCACTTGATACGTCAAGTGATCAAAATGTAATAATACACATAGAAAACCATGATGAATCATGCTGTCAAAAAGCGACAACCCACTTACCGTTGAGGAAAGCCAAGGGCAGTACAAGGATTAGCATAAGAGAATAACTTTTATAAAACCAAATCTATGCAAAATTATTCATCCTTCTCCACAACTTCCTCTTCTGTGAGACATACATATACGAGTGTGTTTTCGTGTGTGCGTGTTGGTGAGTGTGTGTTTGTGTGTGTGTGTGTATATATATATATATATATATATACACGAAAAGGATCAGGTGCATACCCTTTTATTTAACATACCCTGCTCACCACCTTTAGATATGGACCGGAAGACGGTTTGGTTCGTTGTGAATAGCAGAGAACCGTCGACTTAGCTTTTAGCAACGCATCTAACCGTCACCATAACATATAAACCGTTTATCAGTTCTATAGCGATGACCAAACCGTCGCCCGATACGTCGCTACAGGTGGTGAGCATGGTATGTAAAATAAAAGGATACGCATCAGAAACGTACTATATATATATATATATATATATATATATATATATATAACGGATCTAAAGCACTCCTCTTAAATAACACTCTCTCTTAAATAACACTTCTTTATTAAAACTACGTCGTTTTGGATATTCTTTTAAAATACAAAATAATATTAAAATAGAGTGGTCCCACTTGCTTTCCTTTTATTTACAAAAATGTCACTCGCGACTCCACTTATTTTTTAAAATAATCTTCAAAACGACGTAGTTTTAATAAAAAAGTGTTATTTAAGAGAGAGTGTTATTTAAGAGGAGTGTTTTAGATCCGTCCACTATATATATATATATATGTGTGTGTGTGTGTGCGTGTGTGCGTGTGTGAGAGAGAATAATGGTCATACACAACTGTGTATGTTTTATTTGTGCAGAGTTTGTCAAAACTACGTCGTTTTGCCAAATTTATTTTTTATTTCTAATTTGGGATGAGAGACTATTTTTTTAAAAAAACAAATAAAATATACACAGTTGTGTATGGTCATATTGCCCTATATATATATAACATGTGGACCTCTGGCATGAAGCTACTAGCATGCCAACTATCAGATTAACTAGAATTAATTTTTTAAACAAGTTCAGAGTAGCTGGATACTAGTAGCCAATAGACCTTAAATACATCGCCTCACACTTGTGTCACAACAAAGCTCTTAACAAGGACTACTATCAACTTGGGGTATAGCTTTATCGCCAACTGATAAGATATTTGGCAAGTATGATGGAAATGGAAGAATGTAATAAAAACATGTAATTACAATAAAAGAATACTCTGACAAAAAAATTGTTCAGAGATGCAGGGGATGAACGTTTTAAAGCAGGTGAATACTGACCCAATTTATCAGATTTACTTTAAATTTACAAAATTTTCCGGTTCTCATTTTGACAAGAGGATTCATCATTTCAACCTCGATCCCCATCTATCCCCTCATAGCACATCACAAACTTCATCCAATGTTAAGCTTGTGATATATAGGGACAGAACTACTAAGAGAGTAGATATAAGAAAATGATTTCTTTGGTATTGATGCGGTGAATACAAGGTGTAGATAAAGGAACAGCCAAATTTTAGCTTTGCTCAATTAGGACAGCCATAAATCTCACAAGCAAAAGCACCATAAAGAATACTAGCTCAAAAAAAAACAAAAACAAGAAACAATAGTTAAATCAACAAGTAAATGACTCACCCATTCACCCGGGCAGAGGGAACGGTAGTATTTGGCAAATTTCTCACATTCAGCAGACTCGTCCCCCTTTTCTGCTTTGCACCTGCAATTGTTAAAGGAAGAATGAGGGAAAAGAGAGACGTTACTTATCCACCAATTAGGTTACTTGAAAGCCTTTGAAGTATCATATTAAGTAATGTTGTAGACGAAAATAGCTTATCATAAACAGTTTGGCTCACTTGCAAACTTGATCTTCTTAAAAACAAATTAATTAAGATCGACACCAAGCTTGGGCTAGCCTCAGATACAAAACAAGCCTGAACATGATAAACTCAAGTTGATTTTGCTCATGAAAGAAGGATTTTTGTTGGAAATTAGTGTTATATCCATCACTTATTCTACTCACTCTGCAACTCCCATAACAGTTCAGGTGTATACTTGCGTTCCAAATTGAGGACAAAACAAATCAAATGATATATTGTGGCTCCAATTTATCCAAAATATATGCCAAATGGTTCTTGAATACATTTTCGTTAGCAGCAGAAGTTTCTTCCAATATTCAATGTATTTTATACAACATCAATATTCATATTGGTTTGAGAATATAGCATTTCATCTAGAAGAATATATGTCTAAAAATTAAAATAGCAATCAAAACTGAACCAAGTAAGCAAAGCCTAACTTGACAAAGTCTACAGGAAACTAAACAGATGTTAGAGCTTGATAGAAGCATAAGATTAAGTAGACCACTCTCAAAGCCTGTTCAAGGCAACCCCAAGCAGACCAGCTTGCTTGATACACATTTGCAAGCTAATATTAAGTAACTAAGAAAAAAATGAAAGTTGATCATTTCCACTATAGGCAGCAATATACAACTAAAGAAAATGACCCCAAAACTGCATTCATGATGAGAAATTGTACCTGTGAAACTCGATGTAGCGCGTGAAGCAATGTCTGCTTTGATTTGTTGTGGGGAAACGATAATCAGCTGGTGCAGTTTTCAGTTCAATCTAAAGGAACAGACAGAAAAGGGAAAGGAAATAAAATAAGACAACGAATGACAGTAAAAGGCCAGAAAGCCGGTATATCTGAAAAATATTGAAATTAAAAATATATTTTTGAGCAATTCAAAGGGGCCTCAACTGCTTTGCACCTCAAAGACATCAGTTAAATTGTCAGCCCAGAATTCTTAGTAACAAAATAAAATAAAGTATCATCATTAGCACAAAGCAAATGTAACAATCCTTCCCCCTTCAACCTCCTCTGAGCCATCAATTAGGTATAGGTATCATGACAACCTCTTTCCATTTTGCCATGACCCACCTCTTCTTATTTGTTTCTGGCTTTATGTTTACTTTTCCTCATGTTCCCATAAAAATTCTTTAAAAATAAAATTGCTACACAATATCAATCATTAAAAATTTCAGAATTATCTTACACTTAAAAATCGCGCATACAAAGTACTGAAAGCAACCATTTCTTCAATAACAATCAGACAAATTAACCTAATTTCAATATTTCATCCTAGATATCATTCTGATAAGCATTTAACTACATAACCTTTACATGAAAACTAAACAATTATGAAAAAGTCCTAGAAAAGCATAATTAAACTACTGCACAAATTCTTTAACCATAACAAACAAGGATCCTACGTTTAGGTTGGTAATAATGCTAAAATATTTACCGTCGATACAAATTTAGAACGAACAATTACGATATGTAAGAAAAAGAGGGCATATGCTACCTCAGCCATCTCTGGTCAGGTCAAATTAGAGATCGAGGAATTCAGAGCTCCAAATCAATGAAGAAAAGAAAATGTTTGGATTGAAGCAACAACAAATCTTATACGATGGTTCAGTTCGCCCTCCGGTTCGCCCAGTAGGTTTGACCCAAGATGACCCAGCTAGATAGCCGACCACGAGTTCCAGTTTTGGGCCCAGTTACACTGAACCATTTTTTATCCTCAGTCCATTTTCTTTTTGCTTTAATCCTCAGCCAATTTTTTCTTGCTAGTTTTAAACGGAGAATTTAACATTCTTGTCTGGATTCCAATACCTCGTACACCCAAAACTTATACTTAGTTTTTTATCATTGAGTCACGAGGGTTTGGTGTCCTCAGCCAATTTTGTTTGTATACCTTATTTAAACTTGCCTTTCTAAAATTAAAGATTTATATTAAAATTTTAGGTCAATTTAAATTAATTTTAAATATATAAAAATTATAAGAATTTATTCGATTTTAATATAAACAAATATAACTAACTATCTAAAAAGTAATATTATATTATTACTTTTATTTCGAATATCTCCTTCGAATTTTATTCTCAACACAGTGGATGAGGCTAGTCAATAGGAAGGCGTACATGATTAATAGGATTGTAGAGTGAACAATTTTACTATTTCACGCAAAAGCAACTCGGAGAGTTTCAACTCGTTTATTAAGCTTAGACCCCGATGTGAATTTATTTAATTTTAATTAATATAATTATTATAATTGTATAGTTTATAATAAAAAGTGTGATAAATTTGAGTGATCGATCAGTAGTATCAAAGCAATTCTCTTACTTGAGATAGACAGATGATAGAGTCAAACTCTCAACTCATTCCTCAACTACCTATCCTTAAAATATGAAAAAGATTAACCGTCGTGCAAAAAAACATCGATGTTGACTTAGTACGTACGTCTCAGCACTTAAAACTAACTAACATGAATAAATATACCTTGAAACCCTAGCCTACTTCTCAAACACTAAATATATAATATAATATACGTACTTTGATCAAAATATACAGGTAGCCATGGCCGAAAATACCAATCCCACCGAAACAGTTTCAGTGACAGTTAGTGAACTAACAAGTAAACCACCACCACCTAAACAAGAAAATAATTATCAAAAGACTAGTACTAGTACTAGAACTAGTAGTAAACCAAAATTGAAACTACTTATAATCAAGCTTCCATTATCCTTTCTCGCTTTCCTTCTATCCCTACCAATTCTTGGTTCAATAATTTGGTTACTCTACGTACGAGACTACGACTGCGAATACCTATTGAAGCTGCAGAAGCTACAATACGGGATAGTTATCGGATTGATGCTTATGTTTGTTCTAAGCAATGTTGCTTTGTTCTTGATTTTGAGATCGCGATTGCCCATGCCCGGACTACTTCTACTTGTGGTTCCATTGATGGTGATGCTCATTGTGGGACTTGCGCTGGTGGGAGCTTACAAGATGGACAGTCGTACCCTACCTGGTTCACCAGAGAGTATCAAAATGAATATATTTGATACCGATAACTGGAACAGAATTAAATCCTGCATATACGATAAAAGTGCTTGCAAAAGTTTGGCATTCAGATTGTATATGATCAAGTCCTATGATTTCACCGCCACTAAATTGTCACCCGTTGAGGTATCCCCCCCCCCCCCCCCCCAAATTATTTCATAATGCTTGCCTTTTGTCAAATTACTGCAAGTGAAGACAAAACCACGTAAAAACTGAACAAAAAGGGTTATAGCAAAAATTGAAGTCAAATAATGATTATTATGTTCTGGATCTCTTTAATCATATATATATATTGCCCATAGGCCTTGTACATACATGTTAGTTTATGCATATATAATAATTAATTAAATGATTCCTAGTTTTGGCAATATTTTTTTCAGTCAGGGTGTTGCAGGCCACCAGCAA
The DNA here is from genome assembly GCA_016801055.1 of Panax notoginseng. Classification (NCBI taxonomy): domain Eukaryota; kingdom Viridiplantae; phylum Streptophyta; class Magnoliopsida; order Apiales; family Araliaceae; genus Panax; species Panax notoginseng. The sequence goes on from CM029013.1 coordinate 248,314,694, forward strand.
GTTGTGATATGGAGTATGTGAATGCAACCTTCTGGCAAAAGGGTGTAGATGGAGGAGTGGTAGATAGCTCTAACCCATATGACACTGATTGTGGTTTGTGGACCAACGACGACACCGTTTTATGTTACAATTGCCATGCCTGCAAAGAAGGTTTTAGAAGAACAATACAGCACAAATGGATCATTCTGGGCTCTTTCCTAGTTGCAATGGCCATTTTACTTTTTATCGTGCATCTGCTTCTGTTCGTTGTTTCAATGTGGGAGACTTATGGAGTATAACAGATTAATTTTCAATACCTTTTACTATTATTATTTTTATTATTATTATAAGTTTGGAACCCGTGTGAGACACAAGCTATCCATCTTTTTTATATATTTTTTATTTATTAAAACAGTTCAATTGTAAATTTCTCTTTTAGAATATTCATGCATGCATGTATATATATCAAATTATAATTATATTTATTGAATTTGAACATGTACTATTATAATTATGTAATTTGTATTATATATATATTACGACATTAATGATTTTATGACTTTTATTTTATTGTGAGATTCATACATGCATCTATATATATCAAATTATAATTATATTCATTCATGTATTATTATAATTATGTCTTTTATTTGAGAATTATAAGTTGATGTTCAAATTACCCCTAGAATGACCAACTAAATTAATTTGGATAAGATACTTATTATATACTTGTGTTGATTGATTACTTGTTAAAAAAAATTAGTATTTATTTAATTATTTTGTTTGGTAATTTAAGAAGATCATTGGAAGGAGGCCAGGCCAGGTGGTTTAACTTCACATAAGTGGTGGTTTTGTTCAATTGCTTCTAGATTTGTTATCAAATGTTAATCAAGGTTTGTTCATCACTTTACCTATATATATATATATATATATATATATATATATATATATATATATATATATAAGGGACCAATCCACAACTTTTATTATTTGAAATTTCATCAAAGGCATAATTGAGTCTCTAAAGTAATCGGGCTTACAAATTGATACATAAAGTTTTTAATTGCTTACAATTAATGTCGATCCCAAAATTAATTATCGGCGAAAATTAAATTAAAATATTTCTAAATACAACTAACCTCAAATTAAAATACTACTAGATATAATCACCAAAAAGAATCCCCAAATGTTAGCTAGAAATTAAAATAAAATAAGATCAAATGTCAGCTTCTTCCTCACCTCAAACCTAATTGAAACCTAAATCCTCTAAATACACCCAAACTCAAAAGATAAAAATTATTCCACTCCATAAAAAAATTAAAATTGGGAAAAAAAATCCTTTTCAATTCCTAACTGTCTCTTTGTTCAATCATCCACCCCAGAAAATCTCAAAAAAAAAATTCGTTCTAAATTACCTATTTCAATTTATCCAAGAGAAAGAAATCTTTAAATTCATTCACAACTAATACAGCATCAGATCCAAGAACAAACATTAACCTAATGTGTGTACATGTGAAAATCTAAAATAACAAAATTTGAATCACTTTCAGTGGGCATTGAAGAAGAAGAGTACTGCTTTGTGTAATTATCTGATGGCGATTAATTATGGTGGTGATACCAATAGTAAGTTGGGCATGCAGAGAAAGCGTGGTCCGATCAAAATCCTGTAAATTCCTAATGCGATCATCATCTGTAGTTGAATCTACAATTATTTCCAATGACGTATAATACATACTCATCTTTGTAGCACTAAAGCTTGTAACTTTCTCACCCAGAATCAAAACACACCAAACATGCACTGCAAAGTTGGAAATCCATATTGCACTAAAATATGCGGCAAACAGGACTCCACACTCGACAGTAAGAATTAATAAACCCATGCCCCCATTTATATTCATTAATTTTGATAATTTTCAAAGCTTGGTAGCTAGGTACGAATACTTATTGATACTACTTGAATTATAATCGTATTTCTCGTGTAATATTTTTTCACCCTCTATAAATTACTAGCTAGTAATAGTTAAAATATACTCCATTAAAGCTAATACTGTCTATAGGGATAGTACTATTCGTCTGGTTTTACTATTTACTAAATTTGGTCAAATTCAATGGTTTCTAACTGAACAACTTATTTAAATATAATTAAGAATAGAATAAATCATTTCACTCACTATTTCATTTCATTTATTCACCAATTTCATTCATCCGATCCGATCAAAATGCATGTAGGATTACTTTGTCATTCCACCTCTAAAGACGGCGTCTTTTATACATCTGTTTTCAAATGTGCAGCTGCTAATTATTTTCAATTCTTCCAGCTAGCACCATGCACCACCTAGAAAAAGAGAGGGATATATATACTAATAGAGATCGATCATGCAAGCAATCAAACTCCACTATAGTGAGTGGAATTGTAGGCCGGCGCAATTCTATTGATAGTGATGATGGTGGCCATCGTGCATATATATAGTCTCCACTCCATGCCACGCCACGCCACGCCACGCATCTTAATTTCTCAGCCACAAACTAAAGCTTTGCTTCATTTTTCAATTTCAATCTACTATATATCCCATCGCCACTTTCTCCCAATGTCAATAATAAAGGCCGGGAATGTTCCCCACCCACTTAGTTCACACCCTTGAATATATATATTTTTTGGCAATTCTATGTAACAACCTTAATCATCAGCATCTATAATATTGTACTATAAATACCCCTCACCATCTCTTATTACTCCAAATTAGTCAAAACCTTCAAACACTAGCTAGCTACTAACTCAATATTTAATTTCTACTTTTATCAAAATATGGCTGCTCTACACTCACTAGCTCTCCTTGCTTTGCTTATTTCAGCCATTTCCTCTATCTCTGAAAGCCGCGTAGCAAGGAAGGATCTTGATTTGAATCTTGGAAATGGTCTTGGAGTTGGGATTGGTGCTGGAATAGGCCTTGGACTAGGTGGAAGCGGTTCGGGCTCTGGTGCAGGTGCTGGCTCTGGCTCTGGCTCCAGCTCCAGCTCATCATCAAGTTCCAGTTCTGGAAGTTCGGGCTCCGGTGCAGGATCAGAAGCGGGTTCATACGCTGGGTCACATGCTGGGTCGGGATCAGGTGGAAATCAAGGAGGCGGATCGTCCAAAGGCCGTGGGCAACAAGGCTCAGGTCGCGGGTCTGGATCGGGACGTGGTGAAGGGTCCGGTGAGGGATCCGGATCTGGATACGGTGAAGGTGGTGGGTCAGGATCAGGGTATGGTAGCGGACATGGCAAATGAACAATTAATTAGGCTGTCCTAGGCAACCAAGAATAAATAAGTTTCCACCAACCTAATTAAATAAGTATGATAATTATATATGTAATTTGTGCTTACTTATATTATGTATTTGTACTCTAAGTCCAAGGGCTGTATGTCATTTGTGCTTACTTATTGTGTTTATATATCATTCCAGGTGTTATGTCATGTGCTTTGATTCTCTTTAATCTTTTTACTAATTGTCATTGGCTTAATTGGTACCCCAGATCTCTTACAAAGCAAGATATCATTGGTTTAACTTCCACCCCGAATTAACAAAAAAAAATTAATAATAAGGTAAATAAAACAAAACAAATAAGTCGTTTGAAAAGCGGTCTATTCCTGTCTAATGACAGGCTTAAGAATGTCCTGTTGATTACAGGGGTTAGACTTTTGAATTAGTTTGTGAGTTTTCCCTTGAGTGAAATTCCATGGAGGACCTTCAGAAGAGGGTAGAGGAGATGTATGCTAGAATGAATGTAGAAGACGATGAGGGGGGTGGTCTTACCCTTCCAGATACAAACGAATCCTGTGGTAGAGAAGAACTGAAATGGAGTGCTATAGAACGGTTCCTTACAGATCGCCCGATAAATGTATTAGCAATGAAGAATACATTGGCGGCAGTATGGAGGCCAGTGAAAGGAGTATGGATTAAAGATTTGGGGCCAAATTTGTTTATTTTTCAATTTTTTCATGAACTAGACCTGGAGAGAGTCATAACTGGAGGTCCTTGGACTTTTGAACAACATCTTCTAATATTCTCCAAGCTAGAAAGTGGTATGAATCCGATGCAGGTTGATTTGTTTGAAGTTGATTTTTGGGTTCAGGTACACGACTTACCAGTAGGCTATATGTCAGAAAGAATAGCACGAGACATCGGTAACTACGTGGGGAAATTTATAGAGGCCGATGTTAATAACTTCTTGGGTATGTGGAAATCGTATATGCGCATAAGGGTGCGGATGGATGCACGCAACCAATTAAAGAGGAGGATGAAGATTAGGAAGCAAGGCGATGTTTTACACTGGGCGAATTTCAAATACGAGCGTCTACCAACGTTCTGCTTCTTTTGTGGAGTTATTGGACATTCTGATCGTTTCTGTGAGATCTTCTTCGACTTTCCGGATAAAAATATTGAAAAATTGTTTGGAATATGGATGCGAGCTTCTAACCGGAGGAATAATTATTCCGGTGGAGAAAAGTGGTTGCGAACGGAACCAGCATTGGCGGATGGTGGTGGAGAAAAAAGTGGAGTAAAAATGACAGTGGATAAGGTAAGTACCACTAATTCAGGGCAATATGGCAATCAGACCAAATCACAACAAACTGTTTTCCGTAATGATAGGTATGGAGGGGAAATTCATTACATTTAATAGGTACAGCTGGTCCTACTCGGGAAGGAAGGTATTTAAATGAGGATGATTGCACTGATGTGGATATCTTAGATGTGCTGGACTCTAAGAGGAGGAGAATGACAAATGGGCTCGAGAAAGAGTTGGGCCTTCCGGAAAATGAATTGTTGGATGGGAGGTTGAACGAGAGAGATGTGGGTCCTTCAAAAAATGGGCAAGGGATAATTTCTTATGTGGAGGCGGGTTCTGCTGTGCAGGCCCGCCAGGCATTATGACGATCCTATGTTGGAACTGTCGGGGTCTGGGCAATACCAAGACGGTTCGAGATTTAATGGACCTTGTGTCTAGAGTAAGGCCCACTTTTATTTTTCTTTCCGAAGTTAAAATTAGTAGAGATAAGGTGGATGTGGTTCGGGCCAAAGTTAATTTTACCAGGTTGTGTTTTATTCAAGGAGTAAATAATGGTGGTGGGCTAGCATTAATGTGGAAGGACAAATCTTCAGTTCGTTTATTGGGACTCTCGGCCAATTTTATAGATGTTATAATTACTTCAGAGGCTATGCCCGAGTGGAGATTCACCGGTTATTATGGTTTTCCAGAACGAGTAAGGCGTAAAGACTCATGGGATCTTCTCCGGTCATTGGCTTCTCGCTCTACGCTACCATGGTGTTGCGCTGGAGACTTTAACGACCTTCTTGCTCAATCAGAAAAAATAGGCAAATTTCTTCACCCACCTAATTTGATTAATGGTTTCCGATTAGCTCTTGCGGATTGTGGCTTGCATGATATTGGTATGAAGGGATATCCCTTCACTTGGGAGAAAGGTAGAGGTACGACACATTTAATTGAAGAACGACTGGACAGGGCTGTGTGCTCTCAATCTTGGATCCAGTTATTTCCAGGTGCAGAATTATCTAATTTAGCAGTGGTATCGTCAGACCACTCAGCAATTCTGTTGACGTTTGAACAACAAGCAGTACAGGGGAGTAGAAAATTCAAGTTCGAAAATAGTTGGTGCCTTGAAGCAGGCTGCAAGGAAGTGGTTCAGCGAGGGTGGCAATCAAGGATTACGCTCGATATTCGATCGCGCATTAGCATGTGTGGGTCGGAGTTGTTCTCTTGGGGTGAAAAATTGAGGGCTCGTTTTAAGGCTGATATCAAGAGAAGTAGGAATAGAATTTTATCCTTAAAACAATATCGTGATGAAATTCACCAATCAATGGTTCTGGAGGAACAAACTCTACTTAACCGGCTTCTACAACAAAGAGCAGATTTTTGGAAGCAAAGATCCAAGTTATTCTGGCTTAAGAATGGGGATGTGAATAGCAAGCTTTTTCATCTATATGCATCTGCTCGTAAACGGAAGAATACTATTACTAATTTAGTGGATGAGGAAGGTAATCAGCAATACTGGGGCAGGGGGCTATCGGAATTAATGTTCGATTATTTTCACACCTTGTTTCAATCAGGAGGGGTAGTGGATAACGAAATTTTAGCAGTAGTAAGTACTAAGGTGACGCCGGAACAAAATGTCTCCTTAACTCGCCCTTTTACTGCTATAGAAGTAAATGAAGCTATCAATTCCATGCACCCGGACAAGAGCCCGGGACCTGATGGGTTCAACCCATGTTTTTATCAAACATATTGGGGTGAGGTGGGAGTACAAGTAACGGAGGCTTGCTTAAATTGTTTGAATGGTTGTTTCCTTCCGGATGGTTTAAATGATACTAATATAGTTCTTATTCCAAAAGTTAAGAAGCCAACGAAGATGACTGAGTTGAGACCGATTTCGCTTTGTAATGTGATTGTTAAAATCATGACGAAAGTTCTGGCAAATAGATTGAAGAATGTTTTAAAGGCAGTGGTTTCGGAATCCCAGAGTGCGTTTATCCCGGGGAGATTGATAACAGATAATGTGATGATTGCATTTGAAGTAGTGCATTTTTTGAAAAGGAAACGTCAAGGAAAATATGGGTATGCATCTCTGAAAATTGACATGGCCAAAGCATATGATAGGGTGGAATGGAGTTTTCTTGAGAAAATTATGTTAAAGCTTGGTTTTGCTCCACAGTGGGTTAAACTTGTGATGCTCTTTGTTACCACAGTTAGATATTCGGTGGTAAGTTCGGGTCATGTTATCAATGATATTATTCCACATCGGGGTCTCAGGCAAGGGGATCCAATGTCACCGTATTTATTTTTAATTTGTGCAGAGGGACTCTCTTCTATTCTTACCCGATATGTGTTGGATGGGAAAATTCATGGAGGTAAGGTAGCTAAGAACGCCCCGAGTATTTCTCATTTATTTTTTGCCGATGACAGCCTCCTGTTTTTTCGGGCAACTGTAGAAGAATGTACTGCTATTAAAACTTGTCTGCGTTTATATGAGGAAGCTTCTGGCCAGAAAGTTAATTTTAACAAATCCTCAATTTTTTTTAGCCCGAATGTTGAGCAAGAATTAGGCCAAACTATTGCAAACCTTTTGAATGTTCAGATATGTACTAATCATGGGCAGTATCTTGGAGCTCCCTCTCTTATTGGTCGAAATAAAGCCTCAGTTTTTGCCACTACAACAAAAAGGCTTATCAGCGACCGCACATCTGCGACCGCATATAGTCGCAGATGGGTATCAGCGACCGGATGCAGTCGCTAATAGTAGTCGCAGAAAATCTTGTCGCTAAAAAGACATCAGCGACCAATAATAGCGACCGCATTATTAGCGACCGCTATCAGCGACCTCAGCTGTCGCTATTCTGACTCATGCTGAGTCATGCGTCAGACGTGATGTGGCACACGTGTCAGCGACTGGTAATAGCGACCGCATGCGGTCGCTGAAGTAGAAGCACCTTACTCGGTCGCTAATATTGTATCAGCGACCGCACGCGGTCGCTGACTTTGTTTTTTTTTTTTAAATATTTTTCCTGTTTTATTGATTTCCCAAAAATAACCTGCTTTGTACCTGCTTTTTATCCCAACACACAGCAGTATATATAAGCATCCATCCATGATAACTACTATATGATAAACATCCATCCATACATACAGTCCAAAGAATGAATCTAAATCAACACAACACAATACAATCGTAAACATCCATATAATAGAATCGTAAACCAATACAGTCCAAAGATAAGTAGTTTAAAAGATTACAAGGCTTTAAAAATCTAAAAAACAAGTCTAACAAGGCTTTACAAATCTAACATGCATGACTGGTCTAGCTCTTCATGGATCATTCAAATTAGTACCCTGTAATTAACAAAAGAATAAAACATATATGTTACATGTGTTGATACTGCTATGACTTGGAGAAAGCTAAATAATAGACAATGTACGTAATGAAACATTAAAAGTACCTGGTCGCCACCCTGATGCTGTGATGCTGCTGCTTCCGCCACTGCCTTTGCCAAGTCATCAGGATTCAGAGAATGCAGATGCCCGCCCAGTATAAGAAGAAGATCACGATTTTGACAGATCGCTCTCACACAGTCAGCAGGAGTATGATAGGCTGGATGACCTGATGACTGTGTAGACTGGGTAGCAGAGCTGCCTGTGCCACTGATGGTCGGGCGTCGTCTTTGTCCTTGACCTTTAACATAATTTTTCTTCACGACGGACGCCCTCTCCCACAATTCTTGATCAATCGCCGGACGCGGGGTGCCTTCAGGATAGCGCTCGTTCATTAAGCCCTTATAAGTGTCCTGTCAGAAGGTCAACAAATAAATAGTTAAAAATAAATACGAAATGCTAAAAAACATGACTATAATATATTTAAAGTTAACTTATTACCGCTATCTGAACAGCATCAGGCAGACCATCACGGGTGGCCACATACACATCTAACCAATTGATAGGTTGACCTTGAGACTCAGACTCCTACAGTTCATGTTCTCATATTAATATGTAAACATATGATATTTTAGCTACAAAACATGACTGTAAACATAAAGACAAATAGCTAAGCCAATAAGCTTGTTATACATACGTACCCTAGCAGCAATATGTTGCAGCTGAGATATACTGCCGCCCTTGTACGTGCCTTTTGCCTTTTCGCCTTCAGATACACCTGAGGATCTGTTCGAGGCGGCAGTCTTACGTCTCTTGACCCAGCTCTCAGCTCTCCACTGCTCACACATCTGCACCCATATGGGATGTGCGCACCACCAGGGGCAATGCTCATGCATATACTGCTCACCCTGTCCTGGATGGTCAATCTCAGCATTGTGCAGGGCTTTCTGTCGTTCTTTGTTTAGATTATCTTTAGTCCGGACGGCGCACTTCTGCCAGAACAGTGCTTGAATAACTGATGCATGTGCGTCGTCCCATCTATACCGCTTCTGCAAATAAAACAACAATAATAATATTAAAACTACTATAATACCATAATCCAACATTACTAAACTATTAGTTGATTAACTATGTATTATCTATCAGAGTGATTAAATAAATATACCTGAAATTCAGCCCAAACTGCATCCTTATGGGCGAGAGGTGTGCTCGCCCATGTAATCACTGGCGTAGGCCAGTTCTGTAAGCATAATTGTGAAATGCACTTCACAATTTTACTATCTTGAAAATCACTACAATATACAATAATTTACATTAAAATATATTTATAACAATGGAAATATTAAACCCTTATATATACACGATGTTTAACTTACGTGCTTTCTGGAGGAGGACGGATCTGTATAAGAATGCGATCATCCGGATTAGCCGGGGCCTTCGGCACATGATTAGGGCCCCGACCCAACCCGCGCTTTCGTGCAACAGGTTCAGAAGACATCTATAAATAAAAAAAAATAGGATGTTAGTATGAAATTATGAATGACAATTAATTGTATGAAATAGTTAACTACGATTACCATAAGTGAAAGGTACATAAACATGACTGCAAAATAGTTAACTACAACAACTATAAATGATATAGTTCAGGATATAGAGAACATTCCTATATAGAGAACATAAATGAAAGGTACATAATTATGAACTAAACATGAACATGAACATAAACATACATTTTGTACAATTAAAACTAAACATACATTTTAATGAAAATCGTTGTCTGATGAGTCAGAATCATTTTGTACAAGTATCGGAGATTCATAACCATCTTCAGATTCTGTGTCAGTGTCAGTCAATAACTCTTTCTCAATATCACTGTCATCCTGCACAATAACTGTCTCGGGATCCAATTCATCAGGTTCATCTCCACCCTCTAACTGGATTACATCATTGTTGTCCTCTATATTTATTATAGGAGGTCTCTGAAGCATTTCCTCTTGGTAGAAATCCCCGTCTATTACTTGGACACGACTACGCGCGGGAGTATGAATTACAACTTGCCAATCTGTAGGCGGTCTATCCCTTTTCCTAACTGGACTAAGAGTATAGTATACTTGTATTGTTTGAGTTGGTAATACAAACGGTTCGTTGGAGTACGCAGACCTATGGAGGTCAATATCGACGATTCCATGTCTGTCAACACGTATCCCTTTTTCTGAATCAAACCAATGGCACTTGAACAAGTGAATATGACCACCGTACGTGCCCTTGTACGACAACTCTACGATTTCCTCCAACTCCCCATAAAAGGCACGACCAAGCTCATTGTAACAATCTCCTTGGACACACACTCCAGAGTTCGTTGTTCTTTTACCGTGCTCATATGCCTTTGTGTGAAATTTACAACCATTTATTTTGTAACCATTGCGGGTGACTTGGTCCCTGTCTGGTCCCATAGCTAGGACTTGTACATTAGCCGGAATCGTTGATCCCTTAGTCAAAGCCTACAAAAACTCCATCTTATTAAATGAAGTCATAGTTAACATGGAGTATATATATATATATTACGTGCTTAAAAATTAAACTTACTTTGTCCTTTAGCCAAAGTGCAAAGTTTTTATCCCGATTGATTTGAACATCTTTATCAGTTATGCCGGGATGCTTCACTTTTAACTCGTCATCGTACAATCTATACCATGTTATAAACATTAACATATTGGAATAAATTGTCAACTTAAAAGATAAATTATCAAGTTTACATGTGTACCTCACAAATTCGTCAATCTCCTCGCAATTGAGAAGAATGTAAGTATGTGCAGCATGTAATTCTTGCTCAGAGAGGAATATGCGCTTCCCTTTTCCATAAGCGCGGCCCGATAGACCAAATACAGATAGTCGACCATTTAGTTCAACATTTCCCCCATCATCATGTCTCGATACTCGATTGGCCTTTGTCAAGACTTCGTCCGGAAAATAGTCTGAGACAAACGTAGATATCTCATCGAAACTGTATGCCTCGCATATCGACCCCTCGATATAAGCTCTATTCTTAACCTTTCTCTTAAGGTTTCCCATCACCCTTTCGAAAGGGTACATCCATCTATATTGAACTGGACCCCCAACACGAGCTTCATAGGGAAGATGGATTTGCAAATGCTCCATGGAGTCAAAAAAACCAGGTGGGAATATTTTTTCCAGTTTACACGTGATCTCTATGATGTTCTTCTCAAGTACAGACATGTCCTTCTCATTTAATGATTTTGAACATAAGTCTTTGAAGAAACGACTAAGATCCGTCAAAGCATCCCATATTGGTTTATCAAGCAGATCCCGAAATGCTATAGGCATGAGCCTCTCCATGAACACATGACAGTCATGACTCTTCATCCCTTGCAATTTCCCACCCGTAACACACCTTGCAATGTTTGATGCATATCCATCTGGTAGTTTCAGAGACTTAACCCATGTGCATACATCTTCAACTTGCTTTTTGGACAATGTGTACTTTGCATGCGGTTTGACAATCTTACCATTAGGAGATTCGTAAAGTTCTAATCCGGGACGCTTACAAATATCTTTCATGTCCAAACGTGCCTTATCGTTATCTTTTGTCTTCCCCGTAACATTCATCACAGTGTTAAACACATTGTCAAACACATTCTTCTCAATATGCATCACATCTAGATTATGACGAATCAAATTTGTAGACCAATAAGGCAGTTCCCAAAAGATGCTTCTCCGAACCCAGTTATGAGATTCGCCAAACCCATTGATTATATTTGTGGCATCAACCTTACCAAATGGGATAACCGGCAATCTCATCACACGATCTCGCATCTCCGTTCCCGAAAATCGCGGTGCAGGTATATCATTGTCTACTTTCCCTTTCCTGAAGTGTTCTCTATTTCTTCGAAATGGGTGATCTACCGGTAAGAACCGACGATGACAGTCAAACCAACAAGGCTTTCGACCTTTTGATAGATTAAACGACTTTGTATGCTCCATACAATACGGACAAGCCAACTTCCCGTGTGTACTCCATCCAGCTAACATACCATAAGCTGGGAAGTCACTTATAGTCCACATAACCGCTGCCCTAAGGTTGAAATTTGTTTTCGTTGCAACATCCCAAGTCTGTACTCCATCCTCCCACAATACCTTCAACTCGTCTATAAGAGGTCTCAAGTAAACATCTAAGTTCTTTCCAGGACTCTTAGGACCAGGAACCAAGAGTGAAAGAAATAAGTATGGCTGTTTCATACACATCCAAGGTGGCAAGTTGTACGGAGTAACAATCACAGGCCAACATGAGTACGGAACAGCTGAGTGGCCAAACGGATTGAAACCATCGGTGGACAATCCAAGCCTCACATTTCTAGGTTCCAATGCAAATCCAGGATGTGCTAAGTTGAAATCTTTCCAAGCCTTCCCATCTGCGGGATGATTTAGTTCTCCATCTTTAGCTGGAGATTTCGCATGCCAACTCATATGTTCAGCTGTTCTTGAAGACATGTACAATCTTTTTAGCTGATGTGTTATTGGAAAATACCTTAGAATCTTAAACGGTATACTTGATTTTTTTGTAGTCACACCCTCTTTATTAGGCCTAAACCGATCATGACTGCAAAACGTGCACCTTGTCATCTGTTCATTTTCCTTATAAAACAACATGCAATCGTTGGGACATGCATCGATCTTTTGGTATCCAAGACCCAACTTCTTCACCATTTTCTTACAAAAGTAATAGTTACCAGGTAATTTCTCACCGTCAGGCAACATACTCTTAATGGCCTTCAAGAGCGACTCAAAACACTCATGGCTCATGTTGTGATCAGCCTTGATGTTAAGTAATGTCGCCACTGCAGACAATATAGTGTGTTTGGTGCAACCATGCCACAATGGCTCGCTACCCTCGTTTAACAACTTAAAGAATTCTTTGGCATCAGAATTCATAGGTTGTTCTCTGCCTTGCTCCCAATCAAAATCTGGCCATGCAATATCATGAACCATTTCATTCATACGATGAGTACTACTGCCAGAATTATGTACTTGTGTGATGCCACCATCTCTTCTCTGCCCATGTGCCCACCAGCATTCTTCGTAATTTCTCATGAACCCAGAAACAAGTAAATGATAGTTTATCATGTCTCTATCCATATAATTTACATTCTTACACTTCAAACATGGACATCGTATCTGCGACTTACCATTCATACATTCCGGGTGACTATACGCATACTCCAAAAATACTTGGCAACCAGCTCTAAATTCAGCTGTAGCACCTATCTGGGCACTTGACTTTCGTCGTGCCATCCAACTACGGTCTAAATAGAGGTCCATGATTGCACGGTACCTATGTTGACATGAATTTATTGTATTCCCTTGTTAGAGATTTACAATTCAGCTCAATCCCATTTATGATGCTTATAAATACATATAGATGTATATATACATATATAACATGAGTGTGCATCATATATGATTATTCGGGAATTGAACAAGGATACATGCCAAAACAACCTAAAGACAATAGATTCCTAGGGGTAGAATATGAATCATTGCATCATGCATGGTCTGCATATGATAGGACATTAGGTGATGAAAATATCTTGATGGTCAAGTTTGAAGAACAACCAATGGAATTTGAAATGTGTTCTAGAAACTATAACGATGCGTATATCAAGATTGCAGAAGAAGGCATACTATTAGCCCCTGTGAATACGAATGCATATATGGCCATTTAACTTATATATGAAGATTTAGACAAGTATGTCTTCTCGACTGTGAATTATGGATAAACTTCTTTGAACCTTCTTCTTGATTGAATTATGGATAAACTTAATTCCTAGTTATGTTTTATGTCATACTCATGTTCAAGTTATTGGATTGGTATAAGTATGATCATATATTACAACCAAGGTTTTGGGTTAAGCCCTAATGTTCAAGTTATATAGCCATTTGACTTATATATGAAAAAATTTCGGCAGAGTCTCCCCTATAATATGAATTATCCACATGCACGAGGGCATGCATACTTGACCAATTTCAGGGCATAATTTAGGAGAATCCAATATTAGTAACAACAATAAGAAGCCCAAAAATTGTCCCAATTTCAGCAATATCAACAACAATTTATCTAAATTTCAGCAACAATATATTCAGCAGTAATGTTATATTCAAAATTTTTCCAAATTTCAACAACTGTTATTCAGTAATAAAAAATTATCCAACTTTAGATAATCTCATATTAAAACATGAAACCTAATCATGCATGTTCCCAAATTATTCTTGTGGTGTAAAGTGTGTGTATATACTTACAAAATTATACATATATGATGTATGTGTGTATATATATACATATAGGTATCAATCAACTCATAAAAGAATCTCTCTTTTAAATTCATTGATTATCCCAAAAGTTTCATACCCATTAGGGTTCTACCCATTTTGAACAAGACACTGTAAATTTACCCATTTTGAACAAGTCACTGTAAATTAAACTGGATTTTCAGTCAAACCCATTTGGATTTTCAGTCAAACTCAAATTAAACCCAAAAAATTCAAGAAAATGGCATCTAGAAGCAGAACATCAACACATTCACATCTTCAGAAAAACAAATCATGCCCATTCAATCAAAAATAACAGAAAAATAGTTTAATTTAGGGATTAATTAAAGGGGTTACCGGCGGTGGTGAAGGCGTCAGCCGGTGATGTCGGTGGTGAAGGCGTCGGCAGTAGCGGTAGTTTTCCTCCCTCTTCTCTTCTCTTCTCCTCCTACTCCCTCTTCTCCCTCTCGTCAGTGTCTCCCCCTCTTTTTTTTCTTCAGTACTGATCGAGCGAACTGCTGAACTTGATTAAGTTCATGAGAATCAGCGACCGCCATCAGCGACCGCATGCGGTCGCTAATATTTAATGACGTGGACATATCAGCGACCGACCGCGGTCGCTGATAGAGAGTGGTCGCCCCGCCAAAGTTTCGCACCAAATTTTAGGAGGGAAATTCATATCAGCGACCGAACAGCGACCGCATGCGGTCGCTGATATGAACTAGCGACTAGAATCCTATCGGTCACAGATAGCAGTCGCTGTTACTATTATCAGCGACCGGATACGGCGGTCGCTGATATTATTGGTCGCAGATGGCGCTTTTTCTTGTAGTGTGCTTATGTTAAAGAGAAGGCTTGGAAATGGTTTCATAGTTGGAAGTCTAATTTTCTCTCTCGAGCGGGTAAGGAGGTTTTATTGAAATCTGTTATTCAAGCGATCCCAAGCTACATCATGTGTACTTTTTTACTTCCGGTCAATCTTTGTGATGAATTGGAAAAAATGATGAATAGTTTTTGGTGGGGCTCGGAAGGAAAGAAGGGTTCTGGGATTCGTTGGAAGCGATGGGAGAAATTATGTATTCGGAAAGAGCATGGGGGTATGGGTTTTCGAAATTTACATAATTTTAATCTAGCTATGTTAGCAAAGCAGAGCTGGAGACTAATCAATAACCCAACGTTGCTGATGGCTCGAGTTTTCAAAGCACGATATTTCAAAACGGGATCTTTTTTGGAGGCCAGGATGGGGCATAATCCAAGCTTCATTTGGCGCAGTTTAATGGCGACACAAGAGTTGATCAAAAGTGGGAGTCGTTGGAGAGTTGGTGATGGTTCCTCTATCCGAATATTTAGGGACCCGTGGTTGCCAGATGCTTTGAATCCTTACATTGATGAGAGTACATCCGAGAATCTGTCCCAGGCTACAGTAGATTCACTTATTAATCCATACTTGGCTATATGGAAGTCTGATGTTATTCGCACTCTGTTTTCTGGAAGAGATGCCCAGCTCATCTTGTCAATCCCTCTTCCTAAATTAACCTGTGTAGACAAGCGTATTTGGAACAGGGATCAAAAGGGACGTTATTCGGTAAAATTTGGATATAGGGTTCTCCAAACTGGTGGGGACATTGTGTCATCTCCTCCTTGTACAAACTGGGCAGAGGTTTGGAAACGATCCGTGCCACCGAAAGTGATAAATTTCTTGTGGTGGAGTCTCTCTGGTTGCTTACCGTGCCTTTATCTCCTCCGATCTCGACAAATTGAAGTTGAAACTCTATGCCCAATGTGTAGTAATGCGGAGGAGACTGATGTTCATGTGCTTGTTAAATGTTCGATAGCAAAGTCCATTTGGGCCGCGTCCATAGTTGGAGATCATTCGGAGGGTACAACGTCTATTGTAAATTGGTGGAACAAGCTCCGAAGACAGTGCACAAACGATCAGCTAGATTTAGCAGCGATGTTATTATGGTGTATTTGGCTCAATCGTAACAATTGTGTGTGGAAGAAGAAGCTGCAACCGAGTGGAGTAGTGGTTCAGGAGGCGGAACGCAACTTTCAGCTATGGAAAGTGGCTCGACATCAAGATTTACTGCCCCAGGCCCGATCACCTTCACATAATTCTAGGTGGCAAAAACCGGCCATTGGGTTTAAGAAGTGTAATGTTGATGCAGGGCTATTTCCTGAAAATGGTAAAGTGGGTTATGGCTGTGTGGTTAGGGATGATGTTGGAAGCTTTGTTGCGGGTTTGCATGGTTCGATGATAGGCTTCTTCTCTCCTGCAGTTGCTGAAGCCATTGGTATAAGAGAAGCTCTTAGTTGGTTAAAACATTCTGGAATAGATCAAGTGGTCATAGAATCTGATGCTTTAGGGGTGATTAATGCACTTAATAATGACGAACCGGATGATTCGGGTCTTGGCGTCGTCATTAAGGACTGTAAAGTTCTTCAAAGAGAATTTAGCTGTTGTCTATTCTCTTATGTTCCGCGATCAGCGAATTGTGTTGCTCATGCTTTGGCAAGGGCGTCATGTTCTGTGTCTGGTCAAGTAGAGTGGATAGATAGTCCTCCTTTGATTATCTCTGATGTACTTGCGTATGATTTGATTTAATGTTATGCAATTCTTTTTCAAAAAAAAAAACAAAACAAAAAATTCATGTTCATGCATCTTGGGCCTTTCATAAAATTTGCATAACAGTCTGAGACCCGGTAAACAATTTTGTTATCACCCACTAAACAAATTTAGAGAAAAACATAAAATAAATTCTGAAAAGTATTAATTTTGCATGTGGGGCTTTTTTAATGCGGATATAGTATGTTCAAATATTAAGACAGTTGAAGAAAGAAAAAAAAAATGAAAGTTCCATGTGCATGCATTTGGGCCGTTGATAAGATGGATTTCCATATGCGTGCTTGGATTTCAAGGGCTGAGAGCCTTAGATCAATTTGGCCCACAGCCAATAAAATCTTGGGTCCTTAACACTAATATACAACAATTAGAAAATATTTACAAAAATAAAGCATCCACAAAATAATTACAAAAATAACGCAACACAATATTACGTTGCTAAAATTACGGTCATTAACTCCCTACACGTCAGTTACCGATTTTTATATTTCCAACCTACCGATCAACAATTCACGTTAATAAAGAAAACAAGCAACTTTCAGATCCGAAAACACAGAGCAACGACATATCGGAGAAGACGACTTCTCCAACGGCGATGCAACTCTGAGATCGGATAATATCGAAGAAGATCAACAGTAATTTCAGATCAACAACAACTTCAAGATTAGTAACCAATCTCGATCTGTAACAAATTTGATTGTTGATTGTTGATTAATTCGTTATAGATTTATATACTGAGGTATTTGATTTTAAAGTTTATATGCATATAGTTACCCCGTGGTTACTATATACTCGTATATTAGTTACATTTCTTAAGTTTTTCGCTCTTTAATTGGTCACAAAGTCAGTATACTGACTATTTTGATTTCAAAATGCATGTAAAAATATGTTTTATATTCTGGTTACTAAGTACATATAAATTGGTTACTGTTTATTATTGATTTGGTTACTGTATAATGTTTATTTGATTGTTGTATACTTTAAATGTATATTCCACTGATGTTTTTTATATTGATGGTTACTTATTAAATACATTGGTTACCTTCCTGCAACTGTTGGATCTTTAAGTACATATTGATATTTTTTATATTCTGGTTACTGAATAGATATATGTTGGTTACTGTCTAATCTAAATTTGGTTACTGTATAATGTTGTCAAGTTTGGAGTGTTGAATTTTGGCGTTTTCGGAGCCTAATTTCATTGAAAACGGATCAACGATCAAAAATCACAAGCTTTGCTGGTGAAGTGCATGATTTTTTGGTCAAATTTCATCATTTAGGCCTTCAAAATTGTATGTAAAAATTTGGTTTACTTTGTGGTTACTAAGATTATGTTGTTTGGTTACTGTCTAATATTGATTTGGATACTTTATAATGTTTATTCAGTTGTCAGACAATGGAGACTGACAGTAACCAATACAATAAATTTAATTGTTTACATGAATATATAATTATTTAATGTTAGTAACCATTAACCACATGGTTGATAACATTTTTGATGGTGTACAGTAACCAAAATTAATGTTGATTAACAAAGGCAGTATACTGACTGTTTTGATAGCAAAATGCATGAAAAAATATGTTTTATATTTTGGTTACTAAGTACATAGAAATTGGTTACTGATTATTATTGATTTGGTTACTGTATAATATTTATTTGGTTGCTGTATACTTTAAATGTATATTTTCCTTATATTTTTTATATTGATGGTTATTTATTAAATACATTGGTTACCTTCTTGCAACAGTTGGATCTTGAAGTACATATTGATATTTTTTATATTGTTTGTTTTTGCTGTAAAATGCATGAAAATATATTTTCTGTTATGGATACTAAGTAAATATATGTTGGTTACTGTCTAATCTGGATTTGGTTAGTATATAATGCTGACTTGTTTACTGTGTAATATTACCATTGTTACTATATAATATTACTGTGTTTTATACCGATTTTTTTTATATTGATGGTTACTGATTAACTACATTGGTTACCTTCATACACCTGTTAGTCTTTAATTTGTAACAAAGTCATTACTGATTGTTTTGGTTGTAAAACGAATGTAAAAATATTTTTTATAATCTTGGCTACTAATTACATATATCTTGGTTACTGTATAATATGTATTTAAATAGTGTAAGGTATTTATTTGGTTACTCTATAATGTTATTGAGTTTTATAATTGTTTCTTTTATATTGGTGGTTACTTATTGACTACATTGATTACCTTCATATAACTGTTAATCTGATTATATATATTGGTTGTTGTATACTATTTAATTGGTTACAGTTGTGACGCCCCCAAAATAGGTATACAACACCCATTCTGAGTCGCCAAAATATATGGTACAGAAACAACTACATCTTTATTATTACAACACAAGAACTGTGAGTTTAAATACAAATATTGTCATTTAGACAATATCCACACTCAAATAAGCCCTCATTACAATTATTGATACATTATTTCACAAAAATAGTGAGGACTACTAAAGTAACTTCTAGAACCATCATTCCATACCCCGACTAGTACTCGCTACATTCTCGCCTCCTGAGAAAAATGGAACAAAAAGGAAAAGGGTGAGCTCAACTAGCCCAGTAAAGAACATTATGACTAAGATAATACAGAACAAATTATCGTTAGTCTTCAACAGGGAAAAATCTAATAGAATACAATAGACAACAAGTTTTAAATCAATAACTGCAGCGGAAACAGCAAACCATTAGAAGAGTCAAGTAGAGAATGAGTTCTACTATCTTCTAAGATTTAAAAGTTCATCATCAATATTTTATCCCTGTAACAACAATCAATAACCATCTTTAATCAAATATTCATCTTTGCACTACAGGCCAAAGATATTCATTTGTATCACCAGTCGGTCATGTTCATCTCAACACCTGTTCATCTTTGCACTACGGGCCAAAGATATTCATCAGTTAATCATTCATCTTTGCACTACGGCCAAAGATATTCAGTAATATCATCATTTAGGACTGAGGATGATGAAAAATATATTAAAGAAAACGAATCCAGTGAAACAAAATAACAAATATTAAGGATTCGTATTTCGATTTATTCATGTCCAAAAATACCTTATAATTATTCATAGTGAAGTAGAATTCAAGAATGATCAAAACATGGATACAATCAAAGCTAGTACCCAGAATAGATATTTTGGACGAAAAGAAGAAAATTTTATTTTTGGGTGAATAGTAACTCGTGAATAGTAACTCGTGAATAGTAACTCATGAATAGTAACCCCGACGTGAAAAGTTCCAAATTTGATAAAAATTTCCAACCAATATTTCGGCATAATGATATTGAAGAAATAATATCATTTTTGAATAAAATAACATCCCTTACCTCGTACAGACAGTACTTCTGGTCGGAATACCGGTATAAGGCTGAAAGACACTTGCTCTGATGAATAGAAACTCTCAAAGTATCTAAATACTCACAAAATACACTCAATAATCTAGAGAGAGAAAGAGAGAAAACTTGTTTCTGGTGTGATTTTCAATTCTAACTTAGCCCTCTATTTATAGGAAAATGTTAGCACGCCGAAGCAGACTTAACCTGCAACCTGATGGCTTTACCTGCTACTATTCCCACCCACCACATTTGAATAAAAATCTCAGCACATTTCTTCACCAACCAAGAGTGGGGCCCACCAATTCTAGAATTTTCTACCAAAATGATTAACTCCGAAAATTCAACAATTTCTGAACCAGTCATCTCGTAAAATTCATAATAAATCATACGTTCATTTTTAACGGTTCAAAATTTGTGGACATATACTCAACTTATATATGTATAACATATCCAAAAATTACCACGATCCAACGGTCGGATTAAAAATTATAACTCCCGCAAAATATCTCAAAAACCCTGATTTTTAATACCTCCATTCCGACAAAAATACTGATAAAAACCTCAACATTAACTCCTTCATTTTTAACCACAAAAATATATCCCTCATTTATATCCACAAAAATAAATATTTCCTTATCATATGAATCAATAATTAATTATTTACAAATAATATTACAGAATCACATTTATGACAACCAGGCCGTTCCCAGGAAAGAGGGGGCTTTCCAATAAGGATTTCTCCTTACTGGCGCGCAATTAGATGACCAAACCTCTCCTTAGACAGAACTTTCTAGACATTGCCAATAATGTTATCTAATAATATTATTCAAATAATATGAATTATTGATCTGATAATGGGAAATACTGTGTAGTGACAATTATTGAAACAACAGTAATATAAAATATCAACGCAGCAATTATTGAATCAATAAAATAAAATACTGAACAGTAATTACTGTAACCATTATTGAGTAGTGCCTTCTTACGTAAGAATCAATAATTGGTGCAATACAGTGTGCTACTGTGTAACAACGCGTATTACTGTGTTTTAACCACCGGGTATTCCAACAGTATTAACGGTAACAACTACGCCGCTATTAATAAAAAACATATACTTGTCGTTTTCTTCATCCAATCGCTTTCCGTTATGGGGCCCACAAAAGACTGCGCCGTCGTACGAATATTCCCCGACAGGAAGAATATTCCACGACCAAACGAATATTCCCCGACAACAATGAATATTTTATAACCACTTGCTTATTTAAAATATTTACGCATTTTACCCATAACTAACCTCATTAATCAATTTAACACTTACTATTTCAAAATAATAAATAGAGGGAATTTAAATTTCATTTATTAATAATTTGGGGTCTTACAACCTCCCCTCCTTATGAAATTTCGTCCTCGAAATTGACGTACGTACCTGGTGTTTCGAAAAGATGAGGATACCTCGCTTTCATTTCCGTTTTCAACTCCCAGGTCATTTCCTCAATAGCATGGTTTCTCCACAAAACTTTAACTTGTGGTATGACCTTCGTGCGTAGGACATGCTCCTTTCTATCCAAGATCTTGACAGGTACCTCTTCGTACGTTAAGTCTTCAGCTATCTCGTCCGGTTCTAACTCAATAACGTGGTCTGGGTCTTTCACATATTTACGTAACACAGATATATGAAAAACATTATGAACACGAGACATACTTGGAGGTAACGCAAGTCTATAGGCCACATTTCCTACTCGGTCAAGAATCTGAAATGGACCAATAAATCGTGGATTGAGCTTTCCTCTCTTCCCAAATCTTGTAACTCCTTTCCATGGAGCCACACGCAACAATACATGATCCCCAATGTCAAATTCCACGTCCTTCCGATGAAGATCCGCATAACTCTTTTGTCGATCCTGTGCCGTTTGTATACGTTGTCGAATCGTTTGGATCTTCTCTGTAGTCATGCGTACCAACTCTGGTCCCAACAATGTTGCTTCACCCACCTCGTCCCAGCATACTGGAGAGCGACACTTTCGTCCATATAATGCTTCAAATGGGGCCACACCTATACTTTCCTGATAACTGTTATTGTAAGAGAATTCCACCAATGGTAGGTACTTATCCCAACTCCCTTTGAAATCTAGGACACAAAGTCTTAATAGATCTTCAAGAGTTTGAATAGTCCTCTCTGATTGTCCGTCCGTTTGAGGATGGTATGCCGAACTAAATCGTAAATCTGTGCCCATAGCTTTTTGCAAGCTAACCCAAAATCTTGAAGTGAATCTTGGGTCACGATCCGAAACTATGGATACTGGCATGCCATGCAGTCTCACAATCTCATCTACGTATATACGAGCAAGACGTTCAAGGGAATAAGTCTCCCGTATCGGCAAGAAATGAGCAGACTTGGTTAATCTATCAACAATAACCCAAATAGCATTTATGCCTTGAGAAACCGTGGGAAGACCCGTAACGAAATCCATGGTAATGTGTTCCCACTTCCATTTCGGAATCTCAAGTGGTTGCAATGGACCCTTTGGTACTTGATGTTCCGCCTTTACACGTTGACAAGTTAAACACCTCGAGATAAACTTTGCAATCTCTCTCTTCATATTATTCCACCAAAATGTATGTCGTAGATCACGATACATTTTGGTACTTCCAGGATGGATTGCAAATGGTGTATTGTGTGCTTCCATCATGATCTTGTACTTCAAATCAGAATTGTTAGGAACACAGAGTCTAGAGTGAACTCGAAGTATTCCTTCTTCATCGATTCTTGCTTCTGGAATAGAACCTTCTTGCACTTTCTTCTTCATACGCATCAGCTCTATGTCCGTAGCTTGAGCAGCTTTAACTTTATCGATTAAAGTCGGTTCTACTCGTATATTTGATATCATCATGTGGGTACTTGGAGCCTTCATCTCTATCTCCATCCTTTGCAAGTCATACAAAATGGGCCTTTGTGTTAACAACATTGCACTCGTACCCGCATATGATCTTCTACTCAATGCGTCAGCTACTACGTTTGCTTTTCCAGGATGATATTGGATGGTATGATCGTAATCTTTCAACAGCTCGAGCCAACGTCGCTGCCGCATGTTGAGTTCCTTTTGGGTGAAGAAATATTTAAGGCTTTTATGATCTGTATAGATCTCCACTTTCTCCCCATACAGGTAGTGTCTCCAGATCTTCAACGCGAAAACTACTGCTGCCAACTCCAAATCATGAGTAGGATAATTCCTCTCATATTCTTTGAGTTGTCGCGAGGCATAGGCTATGACTTTCCCATGTTGCATGAGAACACATCCTAACCCTTTGCCTGAAGCATCACTGTAGATAACAAATCCATCCGAACCAGATGGTATTGTCAGAACAGGTGCCGAAATGAGTCTCCTCTTAAGCTCTTGAAAACTCTTCTCGCATTCCTCGCTCCATACGAATTTGATATCTTTCCGAGTCAGCTGAGTTAACGGGGTAGCGATTCGAGAAAACCCTTCCACGAATCTTCGATAATAACCAGCTAAGCCTAGAAAGCTACGTACTTCGGTCACCGTCTTTGGTTGCTCCCAACTTTGTATTGCTTCAATCTTCGCCGGGTCAACAGATACTCCATGTTTTGACACCACGTGCCCTAGGAAAGCTACTTCCTCAAGCCAGAACTCGCATTTCTTCAACTTGGCATATAACTTATTTTCACGCAGCCTTTGGAGTACCAGCTTCAAATGATGCTCATGATCTTCACGGCTTTTGGAATATATGAGGATGTCATCAATAAAGACAACAACGAACTGATCCAAATAATCCTTAAATACTCGGTTCATCATATCCATGAAAGCCGCAGGAGCATTAGTCAATCCAAAAGACATAACTAGGAACTCATAATGCCCGTACCGAGTTCTGAAGGCAGTCTTTGGAATATCCTCAGTTTTAACCTTCAGCTGATGATATCCAGAACGAAGATCGATCTTTGAAAAGAACTGTGCTCCTTGTAACTGGTCAAACAGGTCATCAATACGAGGTAGCGGATACCTATTCTTAATAGTGACATGGTTTAATTCCCGGTAATCAATACAAAGTCGCATACTCCCGTCTTTCTTCTTTACAAATAAAACAGGAGCACCCCAAGGAGATGTACTAGGACGAATGAAACCGATGTCCAACAACTCTTGTAGTTGGACCTTTAACTCCTGAAGTTCAATAGGAGCCATTCGATATGGGGTTTTAGAAATGGGCTTTGTACCAGGTTCAAGATCAATAAAGAATTCAATTTCTCGTTCCGGGGGTAGACCGGGAAGTTCTTCAGGAAATACGTCAGGAAAGTCAATAACAACAGGAATATTATTCAAATTTGACGTGTCTTTATTCAAATCCATAACATGGGCTAAAAAAGCTTGACATCCATTTTTTAATAAACGAATGGCTTTATGGCTTGATATAACAGTGATTGATTTTAATGGCTTAGTTGTTTGAATTCGTACAACAGGTTGGTTAGGAATATGAAAACTAACAACCTTACGAAAACAATCAATTTTGGCATGATGAGTAGTTAGCCAATCAATCCCTAAAATCACATCAAAAGCAAGTATCTTTAAAGAGATAAGGTCAACAGGTAAGGTGATGGTACCAACTTGGATCACACAAGATTTATAAACAGTGGATGTGATGAAAGTTTCTCCTAACGGAGTCTCCACAGATAAATCAAAGTCTAACTTCTCCGGAGTCAAGTTTAAACGTTGAGCACAAGCAGGAGAGATAAAAGAATGGGTAGAACCGGTATCTAATAAGGTATAAACTTCGCATGAATTTATGATTAGCTTACCCGTGATCACCTCGTTTGGGTTCCTCGCATGTTGACCAGTCACGACAAACGCTCTTCCAGGAACCGTTGACTTTATCTTTTCTGGGACAGCTTTTTGAGTCACCATCCCCGCTGGACTTGGTTTTGCTACAGTGCAATCTCGAGCGATATGTCCTTCCTTTCCACAATTATAACATACCTTAAACTGTTGTGGGCAGTTTGGGCTGATATGTCCTTCTTTTCCGCACTTATAGCATATAACCGGTGGTCGTTCTCCTCCCTTGGAACCAATTGCTGTTGGTGCTGACGTCTTCGTATTGTCATTGTTGAATCTCCTCTTTTTAAAATCTCCTCCCGACTCGCTTCTTCTATTTTCATAGCCACGATTACCACCAGAGTGGTTGCCGTTCTTGTCTGTATTTTTCTTTCTCCGCTGGTTATCATTGTTCTGATGACTGCTGTCACCGATATGATCCTGGTTGTGATCCCTCAGTTGACCGTACTCGTTATCTCGCTCTAATAATTGAGCCCTGTTGACAACATCTGAATAGAGAGAAAATTTATGAGAAATGAGATATTGACGTATGCCGGGTTTCAAACCTCTCAGAAACATCCTCGTCATACGTTCCTCATTCTCCACCAAATGAGGTGCAAACCTGGACAACTCTGCAAACTTTGCCTCGTACTGAGATACCGTCATATTATTCTGCTCTAGTCTAATAAACTCTACCTCCTTCATATGACGAATACTTTCAGGAAAGTACTTGTCATTGAACAGTTTTTGAAATGTCTCCCAAGACATGCTGAGTGCGGTTGGATGGGTACGCTTCACAGACTCCCACCAGTAATCTGCCTCGCCACGGAACATAAAGGTGGCGAATGGAACCTTCTGTTCCTCCGTGCATCCCAAGACATCGAATATCTTGGTAATTTGCTTGACCCACGTTTCCGCCATGATCGGATCCGGCTTTCCCTTAAATTCTGGTGGTCCCAATTCTTTGAACTGTTTGGCTGTGACAAACCGTGAATTGCTATCATTTCCTCCTGTATTTTGAACACGAGTCTCCCTTGTCTGGTTTTGCATGAATTGCAAAAAACTTCTAAACATTCCATCGTTCATCATCTGCTCATTGGTGTTGTTCACAGGAGGAACATTGCCAGCCTGTTGCACGTTCTCCTCGTTGGTAAGCACCGGTGTCTCCACGGTCTCATTTACTCCACTATTAACATTCTCAGTCGACATTCTCAAATACTGCCATAAAACAAGGGTTAATTAAATAAATTAACAAATCACATAATACCCCTATATTATGACTGACCAATAAATAAGCTTAGGTAGGACACACTAGCGAAGGATTCGTCTCTCCCCTCCTAGTTCTATTCCCCGATCTCCGCCAGAGATCATATCCCTAAGCTCTGATACCAACTGTGACGCCCCCAAAATAGGTATACAACACCCATTCTGAGTCGCCAAAATATATGGTACAGAAACAACTACATCTTTATTATTACAACACAAGAACTGTGAGTTTAAATACAAATATTGTCATTTAGACAATATCCACACTCAAATAAGCCCTCATTACAATTATTGATACATTATTTCACAAAAATAGTGAGGACTACTAAAGTAACTTCTAGAACCATCATTCCATACCCCGACTAGTACTCGCTACATTCTCGCCTCCTGAGAAAAATGGAACAAAAAGGAAAAGGGTGAGCTCAACTAGCCCAGTAAAGAACATTATGACTAAGATAATACAGAACAAATTATCGTTAGTCTTCAACAGGGAAAAATCTAATAGAATACAATAGACAACAAGTTTTAAATCAATAACTGCAGCGGAAACAGCAAACCATTAGAAGAGTCAAGTAGAGAATGAGTTCTACTATCTTCTAAGATTTAAAAGTTCATCATCAATATTTTATCCCTGTAACAACAATCAATAACCATCTTTAATCAAATATTCATCTTTGCACTACAGGCCAAAGATATTCATTTGTATCACCAGTCGGTCATGTTCATCTCAACACCTGTTCATCTTTGCACTACGGGCCAAAGATATTCATCAGTTAATCATTCATCTTTGCACTACGGCCAAAGATATTCAGTAATATCATCATTTAGGACTGAGGATGATGAAAAATATATTAAAGAAAACGAATCCAGTGAAACAAAATAACAAATATTAAGGATTCGTATTTCGATTTATTCATGTCCAAAAATACCTTATAATTATTCATAGTGAAGTAGAATTCAAGAATGATCAAAACATGGATACAATCAAAGCTAGTACCCAGAATAGATATTTTGGACGAAAAGAAGAAAATTTTATTTTTGGGTGAATAGTAACTCGTGAATAGTAACTCATGAATAGTAACCCCGACGTGAAAAGTTCCAAATTTGATAAAAATTTCCAACCAATATTTCGGCATAATGATATTGAAGAAATAATATCATTTTTGAATAAAATAACATCCCTTACCTCGTACAGACAGTACTTCTGGTCGGAATACCGGTATAAGGCTGAAAGACACTTGCTCTGATGAATAGAAACTCTCAAAGTATCTAAATACTCACAAAATACACTCAATAATCTAGAGAGAGAAAGAGAGAAAACTTGTTTCTGGTGTGATTTTCAATTCTAACTTAGCCCTCTATTTATAGGAAAATGTTAGCACGCCGAAGCAGACTTAACCTGCAACCTGATGGCTTTACCTGCTACTATTCCCACCCACCACATTTGAATAAAAATCTCAGCACATTTCTTCACCAACCAAGAGTGGGGCCCACCAATTCTAGAATTTTCTACCAAAATGATTAACTCCGAAAATTCAACAATTTCTGAACCAGTCATCTCGTAAAATTCATAATAAATCATACGTTCATTTTTAACGGTTCAAAATTTGTGGACATATACTCAACTTATATATGTATAACATATCCAAAAATTACCACGATCCAACGGTCGGATTAAAAATTATAACTCCCGCAAAATATCTCAAAAACCCTGATTTTTAATACCTCCATTCCGACAAAAATACTGATAAAAACCTCAACATTAACTCCTTCATTTTTAACCACAAAAATATATCCCTCATTTATATCCACAAAAATAAATATTTCCTTATCATATGAATCAATAATTAATTATTTATAAATAATATTACAGAATCACATTTATGACAACCAGGCCGTTCCCAGGAAAGAGGGGGCTTTCCAATAAGGATTTCTCCTTACTGGCGCGCAATTAGATGACCAAACCTCTCCTTAGACAGAACTTTCTAGACATTGCCAATAATGTTATCTAATAATATTATTCAAATAATATGAATTATTGATCTGATAATGGGAAATACTGTGTAGTGACAATTATTGAAACAACAGTAATATAAAATATCAACGCAGCAATTATTGAATCAATAAAATAAAATACTGAACAGTAATTACTGTAACCATTATTGAGTAGTGCCTTCTTACGTAAGAATCAATAATTGGTGCAATACAGTGTGCTACTGTGTAACAACGCGTATTACTGTGTTTTAACCACCGGGTATTCCAACAGTATTAACGGTAACAACTACGCCGCTATTAATAAAAAACATATACTTGTCGTTTTCTTCATCCAATCGCTTTCCGTTATGGGGCCCACAAAAGACTGTGCCGTCGTACGAATATTCCCCGACAGGAAGAATATTCCACGACCAAACGAATATTCCCCGACAACAATGAATATTTTATAACCACTTGCTTATTTAAAATATTTACGCATTTTACCCATAACTAACCTCATTAATCAATTTAACACTTACTATTTCAAAATAATAAATAGAGGGAATTTAAATTTCATTTATTAATAATTTGGGATCTTACAACAGTATAATGTTTATTTGGTTGCAGTGACAATTTGGCAAATTTTGTCAAGTTTGAAGTGTCAGATTTTGGCGTTTTCAAAGCCTAATTTCATTGAAAACGGGTCAACGATCAAAAGTCACTAGCGTTGCTAGTGAACTACATGATTTTTTAGCCAAATTCCATCATTTAGGCATTCAAAATTGCATGTAAAAATGTGGTTTATATTCTGATTACTAAGATTATGTAATTTGGTTACTGTCTATTTTTAATTTGGTTACTTTATAATGTTTATTCGGTTGTTAGACAATAGAGACTGACAGTAAATAATACAACAAATTTAATTATTTACAGAAATATTTAATTGTTTAATGTTAGTAACCATTAATCACATGGTTGGTAACATGTTTGACGGTGTACAGTAACCAAAATTGATGTTGATTAATATTTTAATTTTTGATTTCATCATGAGTTCATGAGTTATTAATATAAAGTAAACATATACATTGAACAATTGGTAACTGTTCTGAAATATTTTTATGTAAATTTGGTTACCCATCTAAAATAAAATGGTTACCTCCATATTCATATTTAGTTATCAACTGGCATGTACCATTTCCAAATAACTTTTATAACTACGTAATTTAAAAGTATCCATCAACTAGATAAATGGAAACCCTCACATATACATTAAGCACTTGATAATTGTTCTGATATAAATTTTTAATTATTTGGTTACTAACAAAAACTAAAATGGTTACCCTTATGTGCAGGTTTGGTTACCAACTGTACCTCTTAAGCTATTTTTATTTTAATATGAGATCTATAAGTGACCATCATATATATAAATGAAAACTCTTAATTGGAGTTTCTTACTCTACCATAATGACAGGGTTAAATAAAATATATACCTTTAACACTTTATAACAGTCTTGATATAAGTTTATAATTATCTAGTTACTAACAAGCTTGTAACTATCTATGATAATTATCTGGTTACTAACAAGCTTGTAGATAAATAGGACACTCATACATGTATATTTAACAATTGATGTTTGTCCTGATTTAAGCTTGTAACTATCTGTTTACTAATAACAGTAACCATAATGTAACATAATAAAACATTAACTACATAATTATATGATAGTAACTAGAACAGATTTTAATGGTAACCAAAACAGAAACATTATGTAATGAAACACAGTTTAGACAATCTATGTATACTAAACAATTACATATTAACCAGAATAAAAAATAAAAGTATTTGAAATCCCACATTGAGGACACAATAATAGTAACCAAATCATAAGGTAACAGTAACCAAAACATAATAAAGAAGTAACCAAATAGTTATATGAAAGTAACCAGAACATGTTTTAATGGTAACCAAAACAGAAACAACATGTATATCCAACCAAGTTTAGGCAACTCATGTATACTCTCACATGTACATTTAACTATAACTTTTCCAATAAATTTTCTAGAAGAGCATAACCCTTGTAGAATAGATTTGAAGGAATTTATAAAAATAATACATCAATGTATACTAAGCAAATACATGGTTTATTATGACTTGGGTTTATTATTTACAAAAATAATACATCCACAAACTAATGATGCCTTAAACTTCTCCAACTGACTTGGGTTCAATTTCTTAGTAATAATGCTTGGGATTTTCATGTCACACCAATATATAACTTTTAATTCCAGTAAATTTTCTGTTGCATTCCTCATAGTAAAGATGTGACACCCCCAAAACAGGTATACAACACCCATTCTGAGTCGTCAATAACATGGTACAGAAACAACTACAACTTTATTAATACAACATAAAAACTGTGAGTGTAAATACAAATATTATCATCTAGACAATATCCACACTCAAATAAGTCCTCATTACAATTATTGGTACAATACTTTACAAAAAAAAATGGTGAGGACTACTAAAACAACTTCCTAGAACCTTCATTCCATATCCCGACTAGTACTTGCTACATTCTCGCCTCCTGAGAAGAAAATGGAACAACAACGAAAAGGGTGAGCTCAACTAGCCCAGTAAAGAATATTATGACTAAGATAATATACAACAAATTATCGTTAGTCTTCAACAGGAAAAAATTTAATAGAATGCAATAGACAACAAGTTTTAATTCAATATTCGCAGCGGAAAATAATAATTCATAGAGAAGTTACGTAGAGAATGAAATCTACGATTATCTATGAATTTAAAAGCCCATCATCAACATTTTATCCCTGTAACATCAATCAATAAATATCTTGAATCAAATAGTCATCTTTGCACTACAGGCCAAAGATATTCATCAGTTAGTCATGTTCACCTCAACACCTGTTCATCTTTGCACTACGGGCCAAAGATATTCATCAGAAATTATTCATCTTTGCACTACAGGCCAAAGATATTCAGTTATATCATCATTTAAGACTGAGGATGATGAAAAATATTTTAAAGAAAACGAATCCAGTGAAGCAAAATAACAAATATTAAGGATTCGTATTTCGATTTATCCATGTCCAAAAATACCTTATCATAGTGAAGTAAAATTCAAGAATGATCAAAACATGGATACAATCAAAGCCAGTATCCAGAATAGATATTTGGACGAAAAGAAGGAAATTTCATTTTTCGGTGAATAGTAACTCGTGAATAGTAACTCGTGAATAGTAACCCCGACATGAAAAGTTCTAAATTTGATAAAAAGTTCAGATCAATACTTCGGCATAATGATATTGAAGAAAATAATATCATTTAAGAAGAAATAACATCCCTTACATCGGAAAGACGGTACTTCTGACTTGAATACTAGATATAGTGCTGAAGGAAACTTGCACCGTATAACAACACTCAAAGTATCAAATACTCACAAGAATACGCTCGATATAGAGAGAGAAATAGAGAGAAACTTGTGTTTCTGGTGTGATTTTCAATTCTAACATAAGCACCCTATTTATAGGAAATTGCTTAGAACACCAAAGCAGAAAATTAAATATAATAATATTATATTTATAAAATTGTCAAGCCCACCTTGGGAGATCTGAATTCAGCCCATTCTTATCACATGTTAGCCCACTTAAATGCCAAAAAACGTTTTTCTTTAAAATAATAATTAAAACTTCTAAAAATTAATTATTTCGGAACTTCAGAACTTCAATAATTCATAATAAATAGCCCTTTTGTCAGAAAATTCGAATCTCGCTACTTTTTATAGGAAATTCAATTCTCTACAACTTTACAGAAGAAAGTTTTTCTAAATTCCAAACAGAAATTGACCGAAATCCACAAACAGACGATTTTACAGTCAATAATAAATTTTCGGTCAAGAATTGTGTCCACCAACACACAAAATATGTGTTAATCATTTAATGCCACAAAAATATTCTTCCTCCTCATATACTCATATATCCCATATTTATTGTAAAAATATCACCATCAATATATTATTAAAATAATATATTTAAATGAATTATTTTATCAGAAAAAGATAAAATATTAATTTTCAACAATTGTCACATTCAAAATTTTCTCCATCTATATCCACATAAAATTAATATTTTCCTCATCATATAAATCAATAATTAATTATACACAAATAATATTACAGAATCACAGTACTGGCAACCAGGTCGTTCCCAGGAAAGAGGGGGCTTTCCAATAAGGATCTCTCCTTACTGGCGCACAATTAGATGACCAAACCTCTCCTTAGACAGAACTTTCTAGACATTGCCAATAATGTTATCTAATAATATTATTCAGATAATATGAATTATTGTTTCGATAATAGAAAATACTGTGTAGTGACAATTATTAAAACAACAGTAATATAAAATATCAACGCAGCAATTATTGAATCAATAAAATACAATATTGAACAGTAATTACTGTAACAATTATTGAGTAGTGTCTTCTTACGTAAGAATCAATAATTGGTGCAATACCGTGTGCTACTGTGCAACAACGCGTATTACTGTGTTTTAACCACCGGGTATTCCAACAGTATTAACGGTAACAACTATGCCGTTATTTATAAACAACTTATTTTTGTCGTTTTCTTCATCCAATCGCTTTCCGTTATGGGGCCCACACAAGGCTGCGCTGTCGTACGAATATTCCCCGACAACAAGAATATTCCACGACCAAACAAATATTCCCCGACAATAATGAATATTTTAGGACCACTTGCTTATTTAAAATATTTGCGCATTTTACCCATAACTAACCACATTAATCAAATCATCCCTTAATATTTCAAAATAATAAATAGAAGAATTAAATTTCATTTATTAATAATTTGGGGTCTTACAAAAGATCTCATAACTGCAAATAAATAAAATCAGATTTACACAGTCATTAGTAACCAAATATAAACAATATTTATAACATAAATAGTTACGTAGTGACCAACAAATAAAAGCATATTAACAAAACATAATATAACAATTACACAGTAGCCAAAACAGACTATAACAAATAACCAACATCCCACATTGACTGCAAAATAATAGTTATCATATCATAATATAACATTAACCATACCATAATAAAGTTATAACCTAAAATTTATATTATATAATTTAATAGTGACCAAAATATAAACAACATGTAGTACGTACCATTTTATGTAGTAAACAAATAATTACATATAATATTAACCAAAACACAATTTAAATGTCACAAAAATAAAAACATGTGTACCAAAAAATATACTAAAGAAGTAACCAAATAATTATATGATAGTAACCAAACCATGTTTTAATGGTAACCAACACATAAACAACATGTATACCAAACCCAGTTTAGTCAACCAATGTATACTAAGCAAATAAATTGGAATCAAAACAACATATAAAAGTAACCAAAATCCCAATTGAGGGAAAAAAAATGGTATCCAAATCATAAGCTAACAACAACAAAAAATATATTAATGAAGTAACCAAACAGTTATATGTTAGTAACCAAAATATATATTAATGGTAACCAATACATAAACAACATATAGACCAAACACAGTTTAGTCATCCCATATATACTAAGCAAATACATGATAACCAGAACAACAAAAAACAGTAACCAAAATCTCAACTCAAGGAAACAAAAATAGTATCCAAATCAAAAACTAACAATAACCAAAAACATATTAAAGAAGTAACCAAATATTTATATGATATTAACCAAAACATGTTTTAATGATAACCAATACATAAACAACATGTACATCAAAACCAGTTTAGTCAATCATGTATACTAAGCAAATACATGGTAACCATAACAACATAAAAAAGTAACCAAAATACCAAATCAAGGTAATAAAAATGGTATCCGAATTACAAGCTAACAGTAACCAAAACATATTACAGAAGTAAGCAAATAGTTATATGATATTAACAATAACCAAATTTAAATTAGCACATCTTAAAAATTTTTGGGTTGGAAATATCTTCTGGATATGAACTTGAGCTTCTGTTTTAACTACAGGAACATCAAAATCAGAATTCAGCTACATAAACCTAAACAATCAATACTTCATTCTGTTAAAAACATAGCGTATACATATGATCATATTGACAATTAATTAGTAGAATGAGAATTAACAGAAATTAGAAGCAGACCTTAGAGAGAGAAACCAGAATCCTTTCGGTTGTGAGAGTTTGAGAGAGAAAGTCACGTATTCGACTGTCAGAGTTGGAGAGAGAAAATCACGTATTAGCCTGAAAACATAGCCTGAAAGTTACGTATTCATTTTTCTGTCAGACTTGATAGACAATGGTGTTGCGGCGGCGGCGACGGAAGAGGAGGAGGACGACGAGTGGCTTCGAGAGGAGAAAGAGAAGTAGTAAGGGAGAAGAGAGAGAAATAGTAAGGGGAGAGAGAGAGAGACCGAAGGAATATGGAAACTAATTTGCTATATCAGCCCATTAATATTAATCCTTTAATTTAAGGACTTTTAATTGTATTAGTATTAAAAATAAAAATGATGAAGTGTAGTATTTTTATAATTATTTTATGGATGTATGATTTTTATAATTATTTTTAAAAATAAATTATAATATGTAATTGTTACTAAAATCTTTTTGTTAACCAATCTATTAGTATTACCGAACAAATATTAAATATCATAGTTTGTTTGAATGAAAGAATGAATTTGGGTTGGGTTGGAAGAATGGGGTAGCTGCATAAGACTGAATAGGCCTCAAACGTAACATCAAGTAATCCCGACTGACCCAACCCAATGCCAGTGTTTCTAACTTCCTGCCTTGATAGGGAAACTACTTGAGATGTTGTCCATAAGATAAGATAAGAGGATGGACCTTTCCATTTTTATTTTGGTATAACGATTGAAAGCCGATGTATAAATTAGTTGACACAATTAATTAAAGCAAACTATTAATGTAATATATAGGCCAAAAAAAAGTCAAAAAGAATAAACAAGGATTGAAGATGGTACTTAGATTATTAATCAAACTGAATTGGAATTATAATAATAATAATAATAAATAAATAAATAACAAAAAAAGTGAGTTGGCCAGCTCCCTCCTCCTTGTAGTGATCAAAAATAAATCAACGCTACATTTCTCATTACATACTACTATTCCATTAATAGAAAATAAAGTCAACATCAGAGTTTGCTTAGAAGCAACGACTAAGTACACGTTCTATTATTATAGTACAGACTCTCTAGTACTACTTATTATATACGACTAAGGGGCTCTTTATTACGCACACAAGGGATGAATCAACTATTCAATTTAAAAGTTTAGTGTTATTTTTTTGATTGAATGACGGCGGAATGAAGTATTTTTATTTAATAATTTTAATTATTACTTCATATTAAGTAATATTATATAAATTTATAATAATTTTAAATTTTTTTAAAGAAATAAAATAATAAAAATCTATTTCAGACAAATTAATTATCAAATAATTTTTTTCATTCAGTATTCAATTTCATTCAGTTCATTCAGATTTAAAAATATTTTATTCAGTTTTTATCAAACAACCCCTTAGACTTGTTTGTATTAAGTCTAATGGGATTAATATTAAACTCCCCTTCCCCTTGGGACACTAACACTAACCTAAATAAATAATGGAAGCACTTGATAGGTATTCTCTTCATTTCAAAATTAAATATATAATTTAATTATTGAAGTCAAACCACGTTATATTAAATTTTAAAATTTGTATGATTATAAAAATTTATTATTAATAAATTTTTTATATATTATACAGTTATACTAATAATATTAATTAAAATTAAATAAATTTAAAATGTTATGGTTTAATCACAAGAATAAAATTATATGGGATGGAATAATTACTTACCGGATGGGCTGAAATAGGTTGGAAAGTTCTTGGAATCCAAATGGAAGCACCCAACACATGGTGATTCATGTGTACACATATCTACTTATGGAGTATTTAATTAATTAAATGACATGAATTTTATCAACTTTCATTAATTGCACATGACTGACTGTACAGATAACAGAACAGATCATGAATTGCCACTCAGTATGTTATTTTTTTATTTAAAAATGAATGGGTAAAATATAATACTACAGAAATAGAGAGGGACAAATTGCAGGAAGGAGCCCCGCCCCGCCCCGCCCCGCCCCGCCCACTGTTCCAAACCAATAGCCGAATACACGGGCATCGCGGGCAATTGCCGGTCGTCCTTGTTATTATCTAGTCTATCAATTTCTGTACGACTGGTTGAACCGGTGGTGGTATAGATTCTGTGTGCACTGCCCCGAGTTTAGTCAGAAAGATGAGTGTTAATTTTGATTTTTGAGCCGACTTAAAATGGGAGTGTTTTAGGGTGGGAGTGGGTAGGTAGATATACATAATTTGGTTACATTTCAGTTATTTAGTTATAACAATACAACTCAGTTTCTAATAATAACCCACACCCATTTGAACCATTGAAATAAGGGTCAAGTCTAAAAGTGTCCTTCAAAGTTAAAAAAATGCTAGTATCTCTTTAGTCTTAAAGTATTAATTTTTCTAATAAAATTATTCTTTTTTAATATATGGGTAAAATTATAGACCAAAACTCATATTTTATATAATTAATTAAATATGCATTTGACACATTTAAAACATAGAAATGCAATAATATATATATGTTATATAAAAGTAAATAACATAATTATTAATAATTTCGAATATTTATGTCAATGATTCCAACATATAATTTTCCATTTTATCTCCTTCTTACCTTCCAAAAACAACTCAAAAGTCTCCCAAATTTAAAATACTACATGTTTTTACTAATTTAATTAGTTTTATGCTCTCTCTCTTTCCGATTTGGCCGTCCTTTAACGCGTTCACGCGTATAGGTATGGTGACCACTATTTAAATTCTTCCTCTACCCTCCATCTCTCGGCAGGTGCAGAAACAAATAAAAACTCCATTGTTCTCTGCATCTGTTCCTTCTTTCTCCTCCTCACCCTAAAATATTTAATATTATTAATACAACAGAAACCCACTTCAATTACAAATCCAAACCCATATATAAATTCACCCTATCAATCGATTCCATAAAATCTGGAAATTTCCTTAGAAGAATGCCGTCATTGGAGGAGGAATTGTTTCCGTCAACGCCCGGTAAGTTTAAGATCGACCGGTCCTACCATATGAACCGATCGCTCCACAGATGTTTCGCCTCGACGTCGTCCATGTTCTTGTGGGCTCTCTTCTTGATAGCTTTAACGGTGTCGTATTTGAGTTTCGAAAGCTTCGTCGATTCCGGTAGCAAGTACTTCTCCGCCTCCTGGGGCGGTATCCATTGGGAGAAACAAGTCCGGGAATCCGCTCAGATCCACCGCTCCAACGGCTTGTCGGTGCTGGTTACCGGGGCAGCCGGTTTCGTCGGTTCCCACGTGTCCCTAGCACTCAAGAAACGGGGAGACGGGGTCGTTGGACTCGACAATTACAACAGCTATTATGACCCGTCGTTGAAAAAAGCCCGTAGAGCCCTCCTCCACTCCCATAATATCTTTATTGTGGAGGGTGATCTTAACGACGCGCGCCTTTTAGCAAAGCTCTTCGATGTGGTAGCTTTTACGCACGTCATGCACTTGGCTGCGCAGGCCGGTGTACGATACGCCATGGAGAATCCTCAGTCTTACGTTCACAGCAACATCGCGGGCCTAGTCACGCTTCTCGAGGCCTGCAAATCAGCCAATCCACAGCCCGCTGTTGTATGGGCTAGTTCCAGTTCCGTTTACGGGTTAAATGAGAAGGTTCCCTTTTCCGAATCGGATCGTACTGACCGACCCGCTTCCCTCTACGCAGCTACAAAGAAGGCGGGTGAAGAAATTACGCATACCTACAACCACATTTACGGTCTTTCCATTACCGGGTTGCGTTTTTTCACGGTGTATGGCCCATGGGGCAGGCCCGACATGGCTTATTTCTCCTTCACCCGGAACATTTTACAGGGTAAACCAATTACCGTGTACAGGGGCAAGAATCGGGTTGACTTGGCTCGGGATTTTACTTACATTGATGATATTGTGAAGGGGTGTGTGGGTTCGTTGGATACTGCTGGTAGGAGTACCGGGTCGGGCGGAAAGAAGAAGGGAACCGCGCCGTACCGAATCTTCAATCTGGGCAACACGTCGCCGGTGACAGTACCGACGTTAGTGAACATATTGGAGAGGCATTTGAAGATGAAAGCGAAAAAGAATATGGTGGACATGCCCGGAAACGGTGACGTTCCTTTCACACATGCTAATATAAGTTTGGCCCGAAGGGAACTTGGGTATAAGCCCACGACAGATTTGCAAACCGGGTTGAAGAAGTTCGTTAGATGGTATCTCTCCTATTACGGCTACAATCACGGAAAGACTTTAAATTAAAATTAATTTATTTATTTTAGATTTATTGGGGTTTCTTTGGGAAAAAGAAATGAAAAAACGGAAATCTAGCTAAAAGAGAAAAAGGGAAAGCACATTCTTTACTTGGGGAGGGATGAGGGTGAAGGAAGACTCTTGTTATCTATCCTCCGTTTGAATTTTGTTGTTATCTTTATTTCTTAATATTCTTCTTGTAAAGGATAAGCAGCATGTTTATTTGGCAACTGAAAATACTTTTTACTTTTACTTTGGCAAATGCTCCCTCTTCCCCCTTCATAACAATGGGATTGGATTGGATTCAAAATGGAAATAAAAAATATTCTTCTACTTAGAAATGAAATGAAAGGATATATATATATATATATATATATATATTACAGACTAGTGATGACGCTCGCTGGTAATGAAAGGAAAGGGTATATTTCTTTGATATATTGTCTGCCAAAGGAGTATATAAAAACACATTTAATTTTAGAGGGTGTTTGATAAAAACTGAATATGAATGTGAATCTGAATGAAAAAAGTTATTTGATAATTAACATATCTGAAACATCTTGAATAACAAAATTTTATTGTTTTATTCCTTTGAGAAAATTCAAAATTGTTGTAAATTTATTTAATATTACTTAATATAATAGTTAATTTTTTTAAATTTTTTTTTATTTCATTCATCGATTCAGCCATTCATACAAAAATAAACGCACTAACCGTTCCATTCAGCTCTAAACAAACACTCCCTTAGTCTCTGATTGTTTTGGTACTAATTTTGGTTTTAACTGACTATTTAATTCTCTTAAATTCGATAATTGATGGACACTATTTGCTTCTTATTATTCTTCTTTTTCTCCTAATTAATTGATTATTAAACTACTCAAGATTTGTTTTTTCTTTATTAGTAATTACTATTAAGAGATTCTAAATTGTTGTTATTTCTTTTGGTTTGAATGAAATGTTTTTAGATTTTGTATTACATGAGATGTTATTTTTTTTTATAATATAATAGGTTGGATATACTTTATTTTATTTTATTGATGTAATGATTATTTTATGTTCATATGTTTAAGAACCGGATTTATATTTTAAATTTACCTTAAAGTGATAAGTTAATTTTAAGCAAAACAAATATTTATTTAATTATATATAAATCACATATATTACATATAAGATAAACCGGTGAGTCGGTCGGGTTTGAAAACTAAGCTTTAGAATAAGATGCATATTCTCCAACCCCCCAAGTAGAATTGGATGTCCAGCAATTGGTTTGTCGAGTGCAAGTAAATAAAGCTGTGAGAGGTGGGTAAAATTGTAAATTACAATCGGGGCGGGGCGGGGCGGGGCGGGGCGGGGCGGCATATAGAATTTCAAAGCTGCGCGATGTGAAGTGTGAAGTGTGGAGTGTGAAAGAGAATGAGATCGAGGACAACTAAGCTAATAAGCTAATGTGTAATTACAATTTACATGGAGGAGTAATAATTATTCAAAAGGACAGCTTGCTCGCTAGCGAAGCTGCATGATGGGGACCCACAGTCGCCACTGATCTGATGATGATGCAAATAGAATTACTCAGAAATCGTGTTGGTGTCATTTGTTAGTACAAAATTATGGAGATGGAATAATTTCCAAGATAAATAACACTTAATTATATCTGAAAAAGTTTTTTTTTAAGAAAAGATGCAATGAGCAGACAGAGGAAATAATGATACTATCATAAAAAATATTGCATAATATTCACATGCTGCATAGAGTGGTACTCAGATATTTGTTGTTGACATAACTCACTTAACTCAACAACAAATTTATGGGTGACACTCATACAGTATGTAAACAGCAGTACGTAAATAATATATGATACTTTTATATATAACATTATTAAATAAATAGATCATTCCATTCTTCTATAGATTAGCAACATCAAAATAAACAACTTGATGGAAACGACTACACTCTTCTATTTCATTTCCACCTGAGTAATTAAAGGTCTGATAATAAAAAGAAATGAGCCGGTGGAAATGATTCCAGCTGTAAAGTAAAGTAGGTATCTATCAGTGTCTTGGATTTTGGTTTTGCCGACACTACGGTGCGCTTTTTTTCTCTTTATGTAGTAGCCAGGAGGAGGAGGAAGCTGGACCTTTCATTCCTTGTGTGGTCGGCCGTGCAATGATGCATTGCTTCTATCAAATTCAAATTAAATGTTCTCATTCTCAAAGAGGATAATCTGATTTCTTTCTTCTTCTTTTTTATGGTTTGTTAATACTACATAGGATTGCCAAAGCTCTCCTCTCTGTCTGTCTATGTAATTGAATAAAAAAGAAAAAGGTTAACTCATTGGTTTCCAGCTTTCAACAAGGACACGCTGGCCTACATCAAAGTTGATGTATAGTAGAGGAGGATCCCACAGAAAAAAGATTACACTTATGGAAACCGAGTTAAGCCCGTCGTGCAAATTAAGGTGGCAGAAAGATGAAATACTACATATCACCCCCAATCAGCTTAACTAATAATGTAGTCAAGCTTGTAGATGATGGGGACAGAAAAACAGTTCAGATAATCAATTATAATAAGAGACCATGTTTTCTGACTGGAAGATTTTAAGTTTAGGATTTACAGGTTTAATAAATGATGGGAGGCAAATGCTCTCAACATTTACTTACAATGGGGTGCAACATCATTTTTGGTATAATTCCTCACATACAACTGTACTACTTCACTTCACTTGACCCCCAGCGAATGAGGAATATTTACCAATGGCATCCAGTAACAACCGCCAAAAAATATTCAGCCTTGGGTATGTGTCAGCTTAGTTTCTCTTTCCACTTGAGCATTTTCCAGCTTGAAACTATTGAATCTTGAACAAGCTTGACGGAACCTGAAAGACAGATGTTTTAAATCCAGTTGAAAACGGGGTTAAAACTTTACAAACAGCTTAACATAATTGATAATGTGGTAAAAATGAAACATCCTGGCATCTAGGAAATCAAAGACACCCAGTAGCGGGATTTTCTTATCTAAAAGAACTAAGAATTCTTTTTGCAAATGAGTTTTCCACTCGAGATTGTATCGAGTAATAAGTAGTTGAGTTAAAATTTTGACAAAACCACGAGATGGCCAAAATAATTTCAAGTCCCATTCTTTGATACCAGAATCATCGAGCAATGAGTCGTGACCCAGAGAACAAAAAGAATTAAAGATAGCAAGCACAACGAAAACCTTTTGTAGGACGATTTAATCATACCTTCACATGGTGCGGCATGATTTTTATATCAAAAGGTACATGAAGCCACACCTCAGGTGGATACAACAAAAAATTTTCTGGTTTACTGGTATATACATCGGCATACTGATGGATGTGATAAGCAAAGGCAGATTCTTGGCCGGTGTCGGTGAGGAACGTAGCTCCAAAAGATCTATTAAACATGCCCTTCATTGTGCAGCGTGACTTCTGCCTCTCTTCATTTAGTTCCCCCAAAAGAGACTTGTATGCATCACTTTTCTGACAATTACCTATAGTAGCATGCAGTTTACCAAGAAGTTCTTGTATTATATGAAACTTTGCCTGCATTAGGAGAGGGAAGAAAAAGTGAAAGAGTTTAAAGTTTAATAAAGGGAAAAAGGGATGCAATATAATAATATCCGCCAACAAAAAATCAGGTTGAACTACCCTAAAAGAAAATGATCTTCCTGGATATGAAAAAATTACGGCATGATCGGAGTTAATAAGACGGATCAACAAGCCAGAGAACTTCTGAACCTTACTACAATATTTGTGTGTGTATGCACGTGTGTGGAATAAGTAAGGTTAGACCAAAGTATTAGGACTCAAATCTACAATCTCGAATTTTTCTTTCAAAACCTCATCCATATTTACACCCCTTAGGGTTCCTAGTGCTGATAAAAGTTACTTCAGCCAATTCATGGAACTGTCCAGAGGAATCAAAGTTTAGAAAACAAATGTCAATATACTCAGCATCTGGTGAATAATAAATAATATTGGTGGCACACAATTTCATCTCTCAACTGTTCTTCAACCAACAGTTTGGAATCAACTCCAGCAATTAAATACAGTCACGAGCTTTATAATCAGCCACCATCCCATCTAAAGCAAAAGTTGACAAAAGAAACATCTCTAGAACCCAAAATCCCTGTTTAAGTTTGGTATGTTTGAAATCAATGATCAAAAAACACAGAGGCTCACTCAATGTGGTGAAAATGTAACATGTTAAAGTGAAGCCTCAATTATTTTGTACATGAGAAATTATATCTTGCTTTTTACAAGCAATCTAAGAGACATTCAATGCCTCAGAACAACCACCAACTCCAAGAAAGCACATGTAGCCATATCAATGATCGAATACTTGAACTTCTTAACACCCTTAGTCTAGTAGACACAGAGATCTGACAGAAGTTCGTAACAGTAGGCACTATTAAGACACGACTGATGGATGATAATATACTAAATAAAAAGTACTCCCTCGGTCCCAAATTAAGTGCCCAGTTTTGACTTATTTTAGTCAAATATTGAATAATTTTAGAATTAATAATTAAGCATGTATAAATACTTATGTCAAATTGAAAAAATTGGGGTTAGTGGAAAATTGTATTTACTTTCTTTTGGTTATAATCTCTTCACCTATATTTTGGCAAAAATGGTATTAAAATTAGTTTTAAAAATGGTCAATTTGACACACAGAAGTCAAAAGTTCATATTGTTTGGGACAGAGTATTATTGTAGACGTCATTGAAATGTCGATCTAGACATAAATCAGCTAGTCTTTTCCAGTATTTAGAATTCAAAAGTTTGACATACTGATTTTTCTCAAAGGTTAAAAGGGAAGGGGTGGTGGGAGGTAGGAGTAAACCACAATTACTGTTTTTGTAGTAGGCATATACATATAAATGTATAATATAAAGCTAGCAAACTTTCTGATATTGGGTCACCAACTCACCATAGAACTTGAGCTCACATTGAGAAGAGTAAAATATTGATTAGGCTATCTTTCTAAAGCTTTTTAATCTTCTTGTTTGCATCATTAACCTGTACCTACCTCAGTATTACTCTTAAGTTTTTATATTTGACAAAAAAAAATTCTAAAAGAGTACCTTTATATTATATTACTTACTGCTAAGTTTAGGTAAGATTTGAAAAGGGAAAGATTGTGTTACAATTATATATGGTATTAAATTATATCATTCTCATATGCATATCGTGTTCACTCTCTCTTATTTGCATATATATGCTTTGCTAGGTTAATCATACACCATCATAGCATAGTAACAATAAACATTAGAGATAAAAATATATACAGTACTCCTAAAATATATACTCTACTCTTCAGCTTTCAATTTTAGTTTAATTTAGCAATTTGGATTAGGGGGGAATTCAGGGGGAACAATGAAGAAGAATAAGAAGATTTAGCAAAAGAAAAGAAACATCTTTATGCACTACACAGATACTACATTTGAACATGCAATTTTTAAGAGGATACCTGCTCAAAACGATATTTATCTTCATTCTGTATCCGTATCTCGTTCTGCATGCAAAGAATGATTCATAAAAGATTGATTAACGAGTATGTTTAGGTATGATTAAAACTCTAGGAATTTAGAATGCAATATCAACATCCCTAATCAGTAAATTAGAAGTTTAATGTAGCACAAATCAGTAGGGAGTACAAGTGCTTGAAGTTAATCTGTGATTCATGTTGAGACAACAGATTTATAGGGAAACTAAGGGTGC
The DNA here is from genome assembly GCA_016801055.1 of Panax notoginseng. Classification (NCBI taxonomy): domain Eukaryota; kingdom Viridiplantae; phylum Streptophyta; class Magnoliopsida; order Apiales; family Araliaceae; genus Panax; species Panax notoginseng. The sequence continues at coordinate 248,359,163 of CM029013.1, forward strand.
ACCTCAGTCAGGCTTCGCCAAGAATAATTCTAGTGTTCTCAAAGGAACATAATAGCCAAAGGAATGAGCAGTGTTCTAAAAATTTTCGCATAGGCGCTAGGCCCCCCTTGGCGCCCCGCATAGGCACTAGACCCTCCCTTGGCACCTCGCCTAGGCACTAGGTCCCCCTGGCGTCTCACCTAGGCCCAAGGCGGCAAAAAAATCCTTCCAGAAAATTAAGCGAAGTCTAAACGGAGAGGTTTTTTCTTTTTATTTTAATAACTACCCAAACCAGATCTTGATATATTTATTTTTTTAATGATTTACCATATTCATAATACAAGTTATAGCATATCAAATCACAACAAGAAGTGAACAATATCAAGTCAAAATAGATAATTTTATTATAGTTGTAATTTTTTGAACTTGTACCAACTTCAAATTATATAAATGATGATACATTTGTAATATTTAGTTTAATTCAATATAATTCTTAAATTTATGTTTAATTTCTTAAGTTTTAATATTGAATTAAATTCTTTAAATTTTAAATTTTATTATTTAATAACAATCTTGTTTATGAATAAAACTAATACATTAAAAATATGTTTGAATTTTGAACAATTGCATGTTTGTGTTTGAACTTTGATATTAGCAATGTGGATATGTGTTCGAATTTTAAGCAAAAGCCTTTATTATCTTTATTATAGATTGTTTTACTTTATATTATTTTTTTGTTTGAATAAATGTAAGATAAAATATTAAAATTGGCTTAAAATAAAAAATTTCATCATACATACACGAGATTATTTTTTGAAGCCCAAGGCATTTCATTCGACACCTTAGATCAATTATAAATTAACAGCAACAAGAAACAAGTTGAAAAGCACATCATAGAAGGCATACTTCTAGTTCATGAATGATTGCAGCGGTACGCCAACCAGCCTTTGAAGGTCCTCTTAGGTCGCTAAAAAGGTGATCCCCAAAGTATATCACCTAAAATCCCGTTAGAGAAAAGATTATTAATTAATAAGAAAAAGTCCAAGTCCAACAGTTAGTTCCCATCAGTATAACTAGTAAAGAAAATTAACAAATGTTTGCACTTTGCAGCAATGGTTACAATCTTCCAATTGTTTGTTCCGTGCAGAGCCTACAAAAACACTACTGAACTTAAATTAAATTAAATTTATGGGACAATTCATTAAATACCTCTGGACCATTCCATTTTGTGATTTGCAAGAAAGTTTTGAGACATCCATGATAATAGATTTTATTTGGAAGAAAAGCATCCACCTTCGAAAAAGCCAAGGTGTCCTTCTCCACGTCATAACAACTACATGAAGTCAAAAATCACAAAGTGGGAGGGAGAAAACACTAAACTATATTAGTAGAGAGCACCCGATAGTTTCTCTGAAGAGCTTAGACACTTGAGACGAGTAGGTTGTTAGAGATGCTAATGAAAAAGGAAAATGGAAAATAGAAGTAGCAAACATTTCAACTAGAGAGTTATGATTTGTTCTCTTCAACCAAAAATCAGTTATCTGATCATTATTCAGAGATGAGGCTGTAAAACTAATGTAGTTTTCAAATGCAAAATAATGGAGAAAGGAAAAATAAAATCAGTCTCTCTCTGTACGTATGGTTCACATATTGAGTATTTTCCAGAGTATGGCAGAGATGATGTGCACTTTAAGAAAACAAAAAAGAATCCCAAACAAACATGAACACTGAAACTCAACTTCTATATGTCAACCTATCTTTTTCTAGAATACAAAACCAAATTGGATACCTGAGCTTTAAGAGCACAAACTAAACATACTTATAACTTTTTTTCTTTTCTTTTTTAACAAGTACGCTTGTAACTTCTTTAAAAACTTGATAACAAGAGAGACTTTCGAAAATTGAAAGAGGGATACCAACTGCAGAGATAGGAAACACAAAATATAAAATGAAAATGAAAATTTCAATTTTATATGCAAATAGTGATGAACAAGAATTCAAGTGTTGAAGAAATGACCGGAATGGATGCTCAGATGTATAAAACTCTGGTTTGTTGGCTTTAGCAATCACAACATCGAAAAGTTCCCTCCAAGAATCTTGCTTACCCAAGGAATCCTAATCCACATTCCAAAAATAATATTCAGAAAACTTCACTATGGTGATTTCTCTGTACTTACTCCACAAAGCTGGAGATAAAGGAAGTCGGAAACCCAAAAAATAGCAAAGAAAGAGACTGTCACAGTATCACTTAAGGAAGAGAATGCTAACTTTCTCGAAACTGTTTCATTTATTTATGTATACATACATGCATACATACTTGTGGATCACATTCAAGTAACCCAAGAAACTAAGAGGCGAAAGTTAGAAAGATGAATACTATGATAAAAATCATCTTCACCAAAAAAAATTGAAAAAACATGAACAGGCTCTTTCCAGCTGATAAATTGAAATGTAGAACGATCAAAATCAGAAGCATAAAATGTCAAAAAAGGTAATTCTGAATATCCTTTGACATAAAGATTACCTCCAACATAAAGCGCATCCCTCCATCCACAAAATAATATGGGGAGTTGGTCAATAAGAAAAGTTTCTTTCCTTTCTCTTTTAACATCCTGAGAAAGTGTAGAAGTTCACCCTGCAAGTTTACACATGTAACACCAAGAACAATGTTTGAGACACATACCCCGAAGTGAGTTAGAAACAATAGACATCCAACTACAAAAGTAGATCATGTAAGTCTTTAAACAGGATTTGATATCACTCACATTTTTAACAAGGTATCTGTGGGGATCAGAAAGAATTCCTTTATGAACCAAGCCACTCCGATGAACATGCTGAATCGTGCGATTTACATCTTGATAGACATAACTAGCATCAAATTCCAGCTGAGCATCAATAAAATGTTGTACAATATCAGCAATAAGGCATGCCTGCAAAGTAGAAAAGGGAGAAAATATTTTTAAAGGTGAGAAAGAGAAATAAAAAATTGGTCAGATACACTAAAAGAATAAACAGCTAAAGGAGATTCCAGCTATCAAAGAGAAGCGTTCATATACACAAAAGTCAACTGTGGAGTATTTCCAACATTCTTATTTGTGTTTCTTCTTTTCTAGGATCCCTGATATTAACCAAATTCGTCATATAACAGGAAAGTAAAAAGGTAAATTTGGCCTGCAGTAAATAGATGGACCTTCTAAGGTTTATGAATAAGAAAAGAAGATATTAAAGAAGAAGAAGAAGAGAGCACAAACTAGGAGAACAGAACAAGGTGTTCCTCCAAAAGGAGGGGGGTTGAATTCAAGTTATTTAGGGAAGGCCTTCCAATTATATGTTGGATATAAACTAAGGCAACTCATGATAAAGCAACCGCAGCCATGGACAGAAGGACCAAAGAAAATTGAAAATACTCAGTTAGAAGAGAAGAAGAGATGTACTTATAGTTCATGCTTCTGGCATTACACTAATTCCAAATGCACCAAATGACAGCAAAGATGCACACTTCCAAAACAACTTATTCTCCTTATCGCCGACACATTTACAAAATCATGGAACGTACCCTCTAAAAGTGGGATACATACCCAAAGCTCTCCAAACACCCTAGAATACTTCAACTAAAGACGCCACCTAGCCAGCACCTAGCCAGATAGTACGAGAATAAATGAAAGGGAGTCTCTTTTTGTTGCTTGTAAAACACAATTTTTTTGTAAGATTTTAAATATAGGACAGCATACAGCTTCATATTCACGATTTACATTCAGAAAAATATCTAAAGTCTAAACAAACAATATTTAAGAACGAGATATAAGCTTAGACCCAGACTTATGAATTGTAAAGGATGATCTTGTAACATGAATATTAGTGTCTAAGAAATTGAAGAATGGAGGTAAAACCCAAAATGATTGAATGAACTTAGTTACTGACAATCAGACTCAAACAAGAATACTACTCCTTTCATTCCACAACAAGAGAGTTGCATTTGGTTTTTTTTTCATTCCATTAAAAAAAGGCCAATTTCCTTTTTTAATACTATAAAATGACACAATGTTTTACCATCACAACTTTATTATCATGCATCAAGCATCACTACTAAACTAAACAATAAACAAAATTAGGGGCAACTAGTGAGAGTAACTATATTATTAAAGTTTGTACACTTTGCAAACTGAGACTCTTTTAGTAGTAGGAAAGGAGTATATGATATCATAACTCCCACATAATATTAGTTATCCCTGCACTGATGACATAACCAACCTCGCTAAAGCAGAAAAAGTCCATCAAACCAACGAGCCCACGTGCCTGATCACGGCCAATATGTCGTGTGCCATATATCTCTTCTATTTCCTTTCGACCAAGCTGATAACAAACATTGATAAACCAATAAGACATTTTTTCTTAAATATCATCAATTGATTCAGTAAATAAATCAATTAGAGTTATGCAGGGTGTTGCCAATTAAACTTGATCAATTTTTATATAGTAAAAGCGATAGCAAAAATTTTCCCCTGGTAAGTTATAATTACTGGGAAAATATGGAAACGATTAGACCATGATAATAGGACTCTAAATCACTTCTTTGCTAGCAAACTAGAAGGAAATAATGAAACTATAAGAAGGTTTCCCTATATAAAGACTTGTGTGAGTTGATAGTTTTAAATGTAAAATTGAAACAATAATTAGGTAATTTAGAAAGAAGATCAATAATACTAACCACAAAAGTAATTTAAGCAATAGTGTTGGTATAAGGATTTTTTTTCTTTTCGTTCTAGAAGATACTTTGCTATTTATACCAACGGTATACATAAGAGCAACATTTTCTTTGTCTCAATCTAAAGCAATGACTAATGCTTACAAAATTCATTTAATTAACGATGCATATAGTGTGGTGTTATTTGGACTTTAAAGCATGCCTTCCTTAGCAAAACCAAGAAGCAGTCTCAAAAAATTATTCTCTCTCAGAATTTATATGAAAGAAGTGAGTGTGAACTACCTTGCGCCGACCAAAGTAGCATCCATCGGGCTCAATTGATCCAAAGAAATCTAACTTCAAAAGGCACCCCTTTGATTTGTCATAATATAACCCTCTAATTGGAAACGTATGATCATATTTGAATTCTAAGCAACTCTCAGGATACCTAAGCTGCAAAATCCCACAAGAAACAGCTATTCTCAATGACGGCAGACATTTAGTAAATATGCTAACAAAATTTGGTTAATTGAATTAATTTAGTGTTCCAAAACAAACCTCATTGACCAAATGTTCTTTAGCAAGGTTGTATATCAAACTCTGTAAGTTAGCAGAATAATGGGCTAATGTGTAATCGTAGTCAAAGCCACAAACTTGTATGTTGTCCAGTCTCAAATTCTTATTCACATATATTCCTAATTCAAAATACAAAAAGGCAATTAACACCAAACAGAAAATATGGATATTTTTGAAAAAAAATAATAATTAAATACAGCTCAGGCACAATTAAGTTTAGTAACCTTCAGGATTCATTTTGGGCATTTCTTTGAGAGCCTCAGGAATTTTTAAAAACCTCTGCTTTGCAGCATCAAATTCTTGACGAATCTTAGCTATCTTGTCCTCAAAAAAGCCATTATCCGTATCTGGTAACTGACATTCGTCTTCCAAGTTCAATAATCTTTCATTGTACTTAATACTAGCAGTGTAGCTCCTATAGCTTCCTCCAAACCCTAATATCCAAACAAAATTTTCTGTTTCCCATTATATAGAGTACAAAACAGAACATACATTATTACAAACGTTCATATTATATGGATACAGAGGGAGTGAAAACCTTCTCGAAATCCAGTAGGAGAAAAGCTCGTACTCTGCAAAGAAATGCATTAATCTAAATTAAACAAGTTCATTTATGTATAGATCCAATTATACATGTATCTATATCACAAACTGAAGGAAATAAGCTCAAACACAGCAACCAAAGAAAAATGGTAAGATTTAAATATTAAAAATATAAATCATGTAAGCGCATTAATTGACATACAAATATGTTTGTATACATGAATATATAGTGAGAGATAGAGGAGCACCAGAAGGGAAGAGCGGAGGAGAAAGAGACGGCGAAAGGATGCCATTTTTCAGCTGAGCATATCGGAATGGTGGTTAGGGTTTGTTTTTCTGATACGTAATATTTTGGTGAGGCGGAAATTTGGAGTAGAGCCGTGGAGGGAGTCTCGTGTTGTATATGTACATTCCGCCATTTTTTGAGATGGTTATACACGCATCTAGACGTTGAAAAAACTACGTTGGTGATAGTGCCATGGTGAGGGCGGCGCTTGCCCCAATAAAATTCGTATGGAAATTTATATTTCCACATTGCTTTTTTTGACATAAAAAATATAGTTATACATATAAAACGATATTAAAAATCGTCCCTAAAGAGTCTATAACAACAGTTTTTATTTAAAAATATTTAAAAGTCATGTCACTTTTCAATTCTTACGTTTGTTAGGGTTTGTTTGGCTCCGAGTCTCGAGTTGTTTGATAAAAATGAGCAGGTCATGAAATAATATCTCAATTTAAAAGGTTATTTGATAATTAAAAAGTATGAATTATTTAAATGACTTTTATATTTAAAAATAGATAATTAATATTTTTTCAAGTAAATTTAATAATTTTATAATGTATTTTTTCACATGAGGTAGACTAGGCCTGATAAAAAATGGTTATGGGTTGGTTTTGGTTTTCAAAATATAGTTATGGTTCAATTTAAGAACCAAAACCATATTAACCATTTTTAATATGGGTTATGTGGGTTGGAACTATATGGTTATGGTTAAAAATTATATTAACCATTTTTAAGATGTTTTGACTTTTAAACATAACTTTTAAATAAACTTTTAATATGAGTGAGGTGGGGTGAGTGGTGTATACATATTATTTTTGTTGGGTGGGGATGAGGTGTGAGGAGTGGGCGGTGGGATAGGGTATAAATAATCACATAATATTTTTTTTTAGCTGGGGTGGGGGTGTGAGTAGGGGTAGATGGAGGGTAAGGGATGTATCCGTAATTACATAATATTTTTTTTTAGGGGCTAGTGTAAGACCCCGAATTTTATGAAATAAAAGTATTCAATTTTTCTTATAATTACAATTCAGTAAATGGTTAAATTGATAAAAAGTTAAAGTTATGGGTGATATATGAATTTTTTTTCAAAATACGCAAGTGGTTATAAAATATTCATTGTTGTCGGGGAATATTCGTTTAGTTGTGGAATATTTTTTCTGTCGGGGAATATTCGTACTACGGCGCAGATATTTTTGGGCTCCATAACAGAATAACTGTCAGATGAAGAAAACGATAAAATTGAGTTTTTATAAACAACGGCGTAGTTGTTACTGTTAACACTGTTAGAATACCCGGTGGTTAAAATACAGTAATACGCGTAGTTGCACAGTAGCACACGGTATTGCACAGTATTTTTTTAATTATTGATTCTTACGTAAGAAGACACTTCTCAATAATTGTTACAGTAATTACTGTTCAATATTTTATTTTATTGATTCAATAATTGCTACGTTGAAATTTTATATTATTGTTGTTCAATAATTGTCACTGCATATTATTTTCTATTATCAGATCAATAATTCATATTATTTGAATAATATTATTAGATAGCATTATTGGCAATGTCTAGAAAGTTCTGTCTAAGGAGAGGTTTGGTTATCTAATTGCGCGCCAATATGGATAAATCCTTATTGGAAAACCCCCTCTTTCCTGGGAACGTCCTGGTTGTCCGTACTGTGATTCTGTAATATTATTTGTGAATAATTAATTATTGATTTATATGATAAGGAAATATTTATTTTATGTGGATATGATGAGGGATATATTTTTGTGGTTAAAAAAAAGAAGGAGTTAATGTTGAGGTATTTTATCTGTATTTTTGTCGGAACAAAGGTATTGAAAATCAAATTAGGGTTTTTGAAATATTTTGCGGGGGTTATAATTTTTAATCCGACCGTTGGATCGTGGTAATTTTTGGATATGTTATACATATATAAGTTGAGTATATATGTCCACAAATTTTGAACCGTTAAAAATGAGCGTATAATTTGTTATGAATTTTACGAGATGACTGGTTCAGAAATTGTTGAATTTTCAGAGTTAATCATTTTGGTGGAAAATTCTAGAATTGGTGGGCCCCACTCTTAGTTGGTGAAGAAATGTGCTGAGATTTTTATTCAAATGTGGTGGGTGAGAATAGTTGCAGGTAAAGCCATCAGGTTGCAGGTTAAGTCTGCTTCGGCGTGCTAACATTTTCCTATAAATAGAGGGCTAAGTTAGAATTGAAAATCACACCAGAAACATAAGTTTTCTCTCTTTCTCTCTCTATATTATGAAGCATATTTTGTGAGTTTTTAGATACTTTAAGAGTTACTATTCAGTGCAAGTTTCCTTCAGCTCTGCATTTCAGTCAGAAATACTGCACTTTTGAGGTAATAAGAGTGTAGCTGGGTCGAGCGAAGGTAACGGAGAAATAGAACGGTGGTCTCTAGCTGTGGATATTCTCCCGAAGCAGTATAGAAAAGTTCATTTAGTAGTTATATTTGGTGAATCAAATAGGGTGAGGCGAACCCAACGTTAGAAGGGTGTTTTGCCACTATCATACAAGATGTCTAATGATATACAACCTCGTGTCATCATAAGACAGGGATGTGTTCATCCACTTGCTGAGTATATTTACGAGCACTACCTATATAATCTTGGTATTTATTTGAAGTATAATTCTCAATTAGAGACAGTGTAGATAATGATAAGTCAAGAGAAGACTCACCATTGGGAAGAATATGATAGTAATCTTCTCGTTTTTCTTTGGGATATATTGGGTCAACCAAGGATAATTTTGTGGCCATATGATATCTATCATAACCTAGAAGCATGGCGTCCTATGTACGAAGGTTTCCTTGAGCACTTCCCAAAAATTCTAATTTCTAAAACAGTTTTTGACTGTACCTTTATTTAAGGTACCTTTTGTGAGGTGCTGATACATGATGGTGTCTAATGTCACATTTGGTATATATTTGTATCCATACTCACATCATATGTGTTGTTGTATTTTGCACGACAATTGTTGTAATAAAGTTGTAGTTATTTTCTGTACCATGTATTTGGCGACTCAGAATAGGTTGGATGGAATAGACCTATTTTGGGGTTGTCACAGTTGGTATCAGAGCTTAGGGATATGATCTCTGGCGGAGATCGGGGAATATAACTAGGAGGGGAGAGATGAGTAAATCCTTCGCTAGTGTGTCCTACCTAAGCTTATTTGTTGGTTAGTCATAATATCGGGATATTATGTGTAAGACCCCAAATTATTAATAAATAAAATTTAATTTCCTCTATTTATTATTCTGAAATAGTAAGGGTTGATTTGATTAATGTGGTTAGTTATGGATAAAATGCGCAAATATTTCAAATAAGCAAGTGGTCCTAAAATATTCATTGTTGTCGGGGAATATTTGTTTGGTCGTGGAATATTCTTGTTGTCGGGGAATATTCGTACGACGGCGCAGCCTTGTGTGGGCCCCATAACAAAAAGTGATTGGATGAAGAAAACGACAAAAACAAGTTGTTTATAATTAACAGCGTAGTTGTTACCGTTAATACTGTTGGAATACCCGGAGGTTAAAACACGGTAATTGTGACGCCCCCAGAATAGGTATACAACACCCATTCTGAGTCGCCAAATACATGGTACAGAAAGCAAACTACAACTTCAATAATACAATTGTCGTGCAAAATACGACAACACATACTGTGAGTTTAAATACAAATATTGTCTTCTAGACAATATCCACACTCAAATAAATCCTCATTACAATTATTCAAACACTATTTTACAGAAATAGTGAGGACTGCTAATACATCTTTCTAGAACCATCACTCCATACCCCGACTAGATCCTGCTATGTTCTCACCTCCTGAGAAGAAAAATGGAACAAAAAGGAAAAGGGTGAGCTCAACTAGCCCAGTAAAGAATATTATGACTAAGATAATATACAAACAAATTATCGTTAGTCTTCAACAGGAAAAATCTGATAAAATATAATCGACAACAAGTTTTAGATCAACAACTGCAGCGGAAACAGCAAACCATTAGAAGAGTCAAGTAGAGAAAGAATTCTACTATCTTCTAAGATTTAAAAGTCCATCATCAATATTTTATCCCTGTAACATCAATTAATAATCATCTTTAACCAAATATTCATCTTTGCACTACAGGCCAAAGATATTCATTTGTATCATCAGTCGGTCATGTTCATCTCAACACCTGTTCATCTTTGCACTACAGGCCAAAGATATTCATCAAGTAATTATACATCTTTGCACTACAGGCCAAAGATATTCAGTAATATCATCATTTAGGACTGAGGATGATGAAAAATATCTTAAAGAGAACGAATCCAATGAGACAGAAGGACAAATAGTAGGGATTCGTATAACAGTTTATCCAAGATCAATAATACTTCATAATAATCAATTGTGAAGCAGAATTCAAAAATAAAGATCAAAACATGGATACAATCAAAGATAGTAACCATAATAGACATCTTGGACAAAAAGGGAAAAATTTATTTTTCGATGAATAGTGTCGTATTCGTGAATAGTGTCGTATACGTGAATAGTACCGTATACGTGAATAGTAACCCCCGACACAAAAAGTTCCAAATTTGATAAAAACTCATATCAATATTTCAGCATAATGATATTGAAGAAAATAATATCATTAAGAAGAAAATAATATCCCTTACCTCAAAATATCAGTACTTCTGGTCGGAATACCGGTATAAGGCTGAAAGAAACTTGCTCTGATGAATAGAAACTCTCAAAGTATCTAAATACTCACAAAATACACTCAATAATCTAGAGAGAGAAAGAGAGAAAACTTGTTTCTGGTGTGATTTTCAATTCTAACTTAGCCCTCTATTTATAGGAAAATTTTGGTAGGTTTGACCTGCAACCTGATGGCTTTACCTGCTACTATTCCCACCCACCACATTTGAAATATAATTCAGCACATTTCTTCACCAACCACAAGTGGGGCCCACCAATTCTAGAATTTTCCACCAAAATGATAAACTCCGAAAATTCAACAATTTCTGAACCAGTCATCTTGTAAAATTCGTAATAAATCATACGTTCATTTTTAACGGTTCAAAATTTGTGGACATATACTCAACTTATATATGTATAACATATCCAAAAATTACCACGATCCAACGGTCGGATTAAAAATTATAACCCCCGCAAACTATCTCAAAAACCCTGATTTTTAATACCTCCATTCCGACAAAAATACTGATAAAAACCTCAACATTAACTCCTTCATTTTTAACCACAAAAATATATCCCTCATTTATATCCACATAAAATAAATATTTCCTTATCATATGAATCAATAATTAATTATTCACAAATAATATTACAGAATCACATTTATGACAACCAGGCCGTTCCCAGGAAAGAGGGGGCTTTCCAATAAGGATTTCTCCTTACTGGCGCGCAATTAGATGACCAAACCTCTCCTTAGACAGAACTTTCTAGACATTGCCAATAATGTTATCTAATAATATTATTCAAATAATATGAATTATTGATCTGATAAATGAAAATACTGTGCAGCAACAATTATTGAAACAACAATAATATAAAATATCAACGCAGCAATTATTGAATCAATAAAATAAAATATTGAATAATAACTACTGTAACAATTATTGAGTAGTGCCTTCTTACGTAAGAATCAATAATTGGTGCAATACCGTGTGCTACTGTATTTTAACCACCGGGTATTCCAACAGTATTAACGGTAACAACTACGCCGTTATTTATAAACAACTTATACTTGTCGTTTTCTTCATCCAATCGCTTTCCGTTATGGGGCCCACACAAGGCTGCGTCGTCGTACGAATATTCCCCGACAGCAAGAATATTCCACGACCAACCGAATATTCACCGACCAAAAATAAATATTTTATAACCACTTGCTTATTTTGCAAAATTTGCACATTTCACCCATAACCAAAGTATTATATCAAATTAACCCCTTATTATTCACAATAATATTTAGAGAAAATTTGATTTTATTCATTAATAAGTTGGGGTCTTACAACCTCCCCTCCTTATGAAATTTCGTCCTCGAAATTGACGTACGTACCTGATGTTTCAAAAAGGTGAGGATACCTCGCTTTCATTTCTGATTCCAACTCCCAGGTCATTTCTTCAATAGCATGGTTTCTCCACAAAACCTTAACTTGTGGTATAACCTTCGTGCGTAGGACATGCTCTTTCCTATCCAAGATCTTAACAGGTACCTCCTCGTACGTTAAATCTTCAGCTATCTCGTCTGGTTCTAACTCAATAATGTGGTTCGGGTCTTTAACATATTTACGAAGCATAGATATGTGAAAAACATTATGAACACGAGACATGCTTGGAGGTAATGCGAGTCTATATGCCACATTTCCTATTCGCTCAAGAATCTCAAATGGACCAACAAATCTTGGATTGAGCTTTCCTCTCTTCCCAAATCTTGTAACTCCCTTCCATGGTGCAACACGTAACAATACATGATCCCCAATATTAAATTCCACGTCCTTCCGATGAAGATCCGCATAACTCTTTTGTCGATCCTGTGCCGTTTGTATACGTTGTCGAATCGTTTGGATCTTCTCTGTAGTAATGCGTACCAATTCTGGTCCCAACAATGTTGCTTCACCCACCTCGTCCCAGCATACTGGAGAACGACATTTTCTTCCATACAACGCCTCAAATGGAGCCATACCTATGCTCGCCTGATAACTGTTGTTGTAGGAGAATTCCACCAATGGTAGGTACTTATCCCAACTCCCTTTGAGATCTAAGACACAAAGTCTTAATAGATCTTCAAGAGTTTGAATAGTCCTCTCTGATTGTCCGTCCGTTTGAGGATGGTATGCTGAACTGAATCGTAAATCCGTGCCCATAGCTTTCTGCAAGCTAACCCAAAATCGTGAAGTGAATCTTGGGTCACGATCCGAAACTATGGATACTGGCATGCCATGCAATCTCACAATCTCGTTCACGTACATACTAGCAAGACGTTCAAGGGAATAAGTCTCACGTATCGGCAAGAAATGAGCGGACTTGGTTAATCTATCAACAATAACCCAAATCGCATCTATGCCTTGAGAAACCTTGGGAAGACCTGTAACAAAATCCATAGTAATGTGTTCCCACTTCCATTTCGGAATCTCAAGTGGTTGCAATGGACCCTTTGGTACTTGATGCTCCGCTTTTACACGTTGACAAGTTAAACATCTCGAGATAAACTCCGCGATCTCTCTTTTCATATTGCTCCACCAAAATGTATGTCGAAGATCGTGATACATTTTGGTACTCCCAGGATGGATTGCAAACGGTGTGTTGTGTGCCTCCATCATTATTCTATGCTTCAAGTCAAAATCGTTAGGAACACAAAGTCTGGAGTTGACTCGAAGTATTCCTTCTTCATCGATTCTTGCTTCTGGAATAGCACCTTCTTGCACTTTCTTCTTCATACGCATCAGCTCTATATCCGTAGCTTGAGCAGCTTTAACTTTATCGATTAAAGTCGGTTCTACTCGTATATTTGATATCATCATGTGGGTACTTGGAGCCTTCATCTCTATCTCCATCCTTTGCAAGTCATACAAAATGGGCCTTTGTGTTAAAAACATTGCACTCGTACCCGCATATGATCTTCTACTCAATGCGTCAGCTACTACGTTTGCTTTTCCAGGATGGTATTGGATGGTATGATCGTAATCTTTCAACAGCTCAAGCCAACGTCGTTGCCGCATGTTGAGTTCCTTTTGGGTGAAGAAATATTTGAGGCTTTTATGATCTGTATAGATCTCCACTTTCTCCCCATACAGGTAGTGTCTCCAGATCTTCAACGCAAAAACGACTGCTGCCAACTCCAAATCATGAGTAGGATAATTCCTCTCATATTCTTTGAGTTGTCGTGAGGCATAGGCTATGACTTTCCCATGTTGCATGAGAACACATCCTAACCCTTTGCCTGAAGCATCGCTGTAGATAACAAATCCATCCGAACCAGATGGTATTGTCAAAACAGGTGCCGAAATGAGTCTCCTCTTGAGTTCTTGGAAACTCTTCTCGCATTCCTCACTCCATACGAATTTTGTATCTTTCCGAGTCAGCTGAGTTAACGGAGTAGCGATTCGAGAAAATCCTTCCACAAATCTCCGATAATAACCAGCTAAGCCCAGAAAGCTACGTACTTCGGTTACCGACTTCGGTTGCTCCCAACTTTGTATGGCTTCAATCTTCGCCGGGTCGACAGATACTCCATGTTTTGACACCACGTGCCCAAGGAATGCTACTTCCTCAAGCCAGAACTCGCATTTCTTCAGTTTGGCATATAGCTTGTTTTCACGAAGCCTTTGCAGTACCAGCTTCAAATGGCGCTCATGATCTTCACGGCTTTTGGAATAGATGAGGATGTCATCAATAAAGACAACAACGAACTGATCCAAATATTCTTTGAATACACGGTTCATCATATCCATGAAGGCAGCAGGAGCATTAGTCAATCCAAAAGACATTACTAAGAATTCATAATGCCCGTACCGAGTTCTGAAGGCAGTCTTTGGAATATCCTCAGTTTTAATCTTCAGCTGATGATATCCAGAACGAAGATCGATCTTTGAAAAGAATTGTGCTCCTTGCAACTGGTCAAACAGGTCATCAATGCGAGGTAGCGGATACCTATTCTTGATGGTGACATGGTTCAATTCTCGATAGTCAATACAAAGTCGCATACTCCCGTCTTTCTTCTTTACGAATAAAACAGGAGCACCCCAAGGAGACGTACTAGGACGAATAAAACCGATGTCCAACAACTCCTGTAGTTGGACTTTTAACTCCTGAAGTTCAATAGGAGCCATTCGATATGGGGTTTTAGAAATGGGCTTTGTACCGGGTTCAAGGTCAATAAAGAATTCAATTTCTCGTTCCGGGGGTAGACCGGGAAGTTCTTCAGGAAATACATCGGAAAATTCTCTAACAATAGAAATATTATTCAAATCTGACTTGTCTTTGTTCAAATCCATAACATGGGCTAAGAAAGCTTGACATCCGTTTTTCAATAAACGAATAGCTTTGTGGCTTGATATGACAGTGACTGATTTTAGTGGTTTAGTAGTTTGAATTCGTATGACAGGTTGGTTAGGAATATGAAAACTAACAACCTTACGAAAACAATCAATTTTAGCATGATGAGTGGTTAACCAATCAATTCCTAAAATCACATCAAAAGCAAGTATCTTTAAAGAGATAAGATCAACAGGTAATGTGATAGTGCCAACTTGGATCATGCAAGATTTATAAACTGTAGATGTAACGAAGGTTTCACCCAACGGAGTTTCAACAGATAAGTTAAAGTCCAATTTCTCCGGAGTCAAGTTTAAACGTTGAGCACAAGCAGGAGAGATAAAAGAATGGGTAGAACCGGTATCTAGTAAAGTATAAACTTCGCAAGAATTCAAGATTAGCTTACCCGTGATCACCTCGTTCGGGTTTCTCGCGTTTTGGCCAGTAACGACAAACGCCCTTCCAGGAACCGCTGATTTCGACTTATCCGGGATAACTTTTGGAGTCACCATCCCCGCTGAACTTGGTTTTGCTACAGAACACTCTCGAGCTATATGACCTTCCTTTCCACAGTTATAACATACCTTGGATTGTTGTGGGCAGTTTGGGCTGATATGTCCCTCTTTCCCACATTTGTAACATACGACCGGTGGTCGTTCTCCTCCCCTAGAAACAGTTGATGTTTGTGCTGACGTCTTCACGTTATCATTGTTGTACCTTCTCTTCTTGAAATCTCCTCCCGACTCGCTCCTTCTATTATCACGACCACGATTACCACCAGAGTGGTTACCGCTTTTGTCCGAATATTTTCCTCCCTGCTGGTTTTCATTGCTTCGATGACTGCCGCCACCGGTATGACCCTGGTTGTGGTCCCTCGGTTGCACATACTCATTATCTCGCTCTAATAATTGAGCCCTGTTTACAACATCTGAATATAAAGAAAATTTATGAGAGATAAGATATTGCCGAATCTCGGGTTTTAGACCTCTCAGAAACATCCTTGTCATTCGTTCCTCATTTTCGACCAAATGAGGTGCAAACCTGGATAACTCTGCAAACTTCGCCTCGTACTGGGACACCGTCATGTTGTTTTGTTCCAGTCTAATAAACTCAACCTCCTTCATATGACGAATACTTTCAGGAAAGTACTTGTCATTGAACAGTTTTTGAAATGTTTCCCAGGACATGTTGAGTGCGTCAGGCTGGGTACGCTTCACAGACTCCCACCAGTAGTCTGCCTCACCGCGGAACATAAATGTGGCGAATGGAACCTTCTGTTCCTCCGTGCATCCCAAGACATCAAATATCTTGGTAATTTGCTTGACCCACGTTTCCGCCATGATCGGATCCGGCTTTCCCTTAAATTCTGGTGGTCCCAATTCTTTGAACTGCTTAGCTGTGACAAACCGCGCGTTGTTATCATTTCCACCCGTATTCTGCACACGAGTCTCCCTCGTCTGATTTTGCATGAACTGCAAAAAGCTCCTAAACATTCCATCATTCATCGTTTGCTCGGTAACGTTGTTTACAGGAGGAATATTGCCTTCCTGTTGCACGTTCCCCTGGGTAGTGATCAAAGGTGTCTCCACGGTCTGATTTACTCCATTATTAACGTTCTCAGCTGCCATTCTTAAATACTGCCATAAAACAAGGGTTAATAGTCATGTCATATATTATCCCTATACTCTGACCGACCAAATAAACTTAGTCAGGTCATACTAGCGAAGGAATTTCCCGTCTCTCCCCTCCTAGTTCTTGTCTCACATCTCAGCCAGGGATCATATCCCTAAGCTCTGATACCAACTGTGACGCCCCCAGAATAGGTATACAACACCCATTCTGAGTCGCCAAATACATGGTACAGAAAGCAAACTACAACTTCAATAATACAATTGTCGTGCAAAATACGACAACACATACTGTGAGTTTAAATACAAATATTGTCTTCTAGACAATATCCACACTCAAATAAATCCTCATTACAATTATTCAAACACTATTTTACAGAAATAGTGAGGACTGCTAATACATCTTTCTAGAACCATCACTCCATACCCCGACTAGATCCTGCTATGTTCTCACCTCCTGAGAAGAAAAATGGAACAAAAAGGAAAAGGGTGAGCTCAACTAGCCCAGTAAAGAATATTATGACTAAGATAATATACAACAAATTATCGTTAGTCTTCAACAGGGAAAAATCTGATAAAATATAATCGACAACAAGTTTTAGATCAACAACTGCAGCGGAAACAGCAAACCATTAGAAGAGTCAAGTAGAGAAAGAATTCTACTATCTTCTAAGATTTAAAAGTCCATCATCAATATTTTATCCCTGTAACATCAATTAATAATCATCTTTAACCAAATATTCATCTTTGCACTACAGGCCAAAGATATTCATTTGTATCATCAGTCGGTCATGTTCATCTCAACACCTGTTCATCTTTGCACTACAGGCCAAAGATATTCATCAAGTAATTATACATCTTTGCACTACAGGCCAAAGATATTCAGTAATATCATCATTTAGGACTGAGGATGATGAAAAATATCTTAAAGAGAACGAATCCAATGAGACAGAAGGACAAATAGTAGGGATTCGTATAACAGTTTATCCAAGATCAATAATACTTCATAATAATCAATTGTGAAGCAGAATTCAAAAATAAAGATCAAAACATGGATACAATCAAAGATAGTAACCATAATAGACATCTTGGACAAAAAGGAAAAAATTTATTTTTCGGTGAATAGTGCCGTATTCGTGAATAGTGCCGTATACGTGAATAGTGCCGTATACGTGAATAGTAACCCCCGACACAAAAAGTTCCAAATTTGATAAAAACTCATATCAATATTTCAGCATAATGATATTGAAGAAAATAATATCATTAAGAAGAAAATAATATCCCTTACCTCAAAATATCAGTACTTCTGGTCGGAATACCGGTATAAGGCTGAAAGAAACTTGCTCTGATGAATAGAAACTCTCAAAGTATCTAAATACTCACAAAATACACTCAATAATCTAGAGAGAGAAAGAGAGAAAACTTGTTTCTGGTGTGATTTTCAATTCTAACTTAGCCCTCTATTTATAGGAAAATTTTGGTAGGTTTGACCTGCAACCTGATGGCTTTACCTGCTACTATTCCCACCCACCACATTTGAAATATAATTCAGCACATTTCTTCACCAACCACAAGTGGGGCCCACCAATTCTAGAATTTTCCACCAAAATGATAAACTCCGAAAATTCAACAATTTCTGAACC
The DNA here is from genome assembly GCA_016801055.1 of Panax notoginseng. Lineage (NCBI taxonomy): Eukaryota > Viridiplantae > Streptophyta > Magnoliopsida > Apiales > Araliaceae > Panax > Panax notoginseng. The sequence continues at coordinate 248,377,574 of CM029013.1, forward strand.
AGTCATCTTGTAAAATTCGTAATAAATCATACGTTCATTTTTAACGGTTCAAAATTTGTGGACATATACTCAACTTATATATGTATAACATATCCAAAAATTACCACGATCCAACGGTCGGATTAAAAATTATAACCCCCGCAAACTATCTCAAAAACCCTGATTTTTAATACCTCCATTCCGACAAAAATACTGACAAAAACCTCAACATTAACTCCTTCATTTTTAACCACAAAAATATATCCCTCATTTATATCCACATAAAATAAATATTTCCTTATCATATGAATCAATAATTAATTATTCACAAATAATATTACAGAATCACATTTATGACAACCAGGCCGTTCCCAGGAAAGAGGGGGCTTTCCAATAAGGATTTCTCCTTACTGGCGCGCAATTAGATGACCAAACCTCTCCTTAGACAGAACTTTCTAGACATTGCCAATAATGTTATCTAATAATATTATTCAAATAATATGAATTATTGATCTGATAAATGAAAATACTGTGCAGCAACAATTATTGAAACAACAATAATATAAAATATCAACGCAGCAATTATTGAATCAATAAAATAAAATATTGAATAATAACTACTGTAACAATTATTGAGTAGTGCCTTCTTACGTAAGAATCAATAATTGGTGCAATACCGTGTGCTACTGTATTTTAACCACCGGGTATTCCAACAGTATTAACGGTAACAACTACGCCGTTATTTATAAACAACTTATACTTGTCGTTTTCTTCATCCAATCGCTTTCCGTTATGGGTCCCACACAAGGCTGCGTCGTCGTACGAATATTCCCCGACAGCAAGAATATTCCACGACCAACCGAATATTCACCGACCAAAAATAAATATTTTATAACCACTTGCTTATTTTGCAAAATTTGCACATTTCACCCATAACCAAAGTATTATATCAAATTAACCCCTTATTATTCACAATAATATTTAGAGAAAATTTGATTTTATTCATTAATAAGTTGGGGTCTTACAACGCCGTTCTGCGGTGGCAAGCTGATAGGTACCTTTGTGAGGTGCTGACACATGATGGTGTCCAATGTCACAGTTGGTATCAGAGCTTAGGGATATGATCTCTGGCGGAGATCGGGAATAGAACTAGGAGGGGAGATACGAGTAAATCCTTCGCTAGTGTGTCCTACCTAAGCTTATTGTTGGTCGGTCATAATATAGGGATATTATGTGATTTGTTAATTTGTTAAATTAACCCTTGTTTTATGGCAGTATTTGAGAATGTCGACTGAGAATGTTAACAGTGGAGTAAATGAAACTGCGGAGACACATGTACTCACCAACGAGGAGAACGTGCAACAGGCTGGCAATGTTCCTCCTGTGAACAACACCACTGAGCAGACGATGAACGATGAGATGTTTAGAAGCTTTTTGCGATTCATGCAAAACCAGACGAAAGAGATTCCTGTTCAAAATATAGGAAGAAACAATGGCAACGCACAGCTGGTCACAGCCAAGTAGTTCAAAGAGTTGGGACCACCAGAATTCTGGGGAAAGCCAGATCCGATTAAGGCGGAGACATGGGTCAAGCAAATTACCAAGATATTTGATGTCTTGGGATGCACGGAGGAACAGAAGGTTCCATTCGCCACTTTTATGTTCCGTGGCGAGGCAGACTACTGGTGGGAATCTGTGAAGCGTACCCATCCAGCCGCACTCAGCATGTCTTGGGAGACATTTCAGAAACTATTCAATGACAAGTACTTTCCTGAAAGTATTCGTCATATGAAGGAGGTAGAGTTTATTAGACTGGAGCAGAATAACATGACGGTGTCCCAGTACGAGGTGAAGTTTGCAGAGTTGTCCAGGTTTGCACCTCATTTGGTGGAGAATGAGGAACGTATGACACGGATGTTTCTGAGAGGTTTGAAACCCGGCATACGTCAATATCTCATTTCTCATAAATTTTCTCTCTATTCAGATGTTGTTAACAGGGCTCAATTGTTGGAGCGAGATAACGAGTACGGTCAACCGAGAGACCACAACCAGGATCATATCGGTGACAACAGTCATCAGAACAATGATAACCAGCGGAGAAAGAAAAGTACAGACAAGAACGGCAACCACTCTGGTGGTAATCGTGGCTATGAAAATAGAAGAAGCGAGTCGGGAGGAGATTTTAAAAAGAGGAGATTCAACAATGATAATACGAAGACGTCAGCACCAGCAGCAACTGGTTCCAAGGGAGGAGAACGACCACCGGTCATATGCTATAAATGTGAAAAAGAGGGACATATCAGCCCAAACTGTCCACAATAGTTCAAGGTATGCTATAATTGTGGAAAGGAAGGACATATCGCTCGAGATTGTACGATAGCGAAACCAAGTTCAGCGGGGACGGTGACTCAAAAGGCTGCCCCAGAAAAGTCAAAGTCAACGATTCCTAGAAGAGCATTTGTCGTGACTGGTCAACATGCGAGGAACCCAAACGAGGTGATCACGGGTAAGCTAATCATAAATTCATGTGAAGTTTATACCTTACTAGATACCGGTGCTACCCATTCATTTATTTCTCCTGCTTGTGCTCAACGTTTAAACTTGACTCCGGAGAAATTAGACTTTGATTTATCTGTGGAGACTCCGTTAGGGGAAACTTTCATCACATCCACTGTTTATAAATCTTGTTTGATCCAAGTTGGTACCATCACCTTACTTGTTGACCTTATCTCTTTAAAGATACTTGCATTTGACGTGATTTTAGGAATTGATTGGTTAACTACTCATCATGCCAAAATTGATTGTTTTCGTAAGGTGATTAGTTTTCATATTCCTAATCAACCTGTTGTTCGAATTCAAGCAACAAAGCCATTAAAATCAATCACTGTCATATCAAGTCATAAAGCTATTCGTTTATTGAAAAACGGATGTCAAGCTTTCTTAGCCCATGTTATGGATTTGAATAAAGACACGTCAAATTTGAATAATATTCCTGTTGTTAGTAACTTTCCTGACGTATTTCTGAAGAACTTCCCGGTCTACCCCCAGAACGTGAAGTTGAATTCTTTATTGATCTTGAACCTGGTACAAAGCCCATTTCTAAAACCCCATATCGAATGGCTCCTATTGAACTTCAGGAGTTAAAAGTCCAACTACAAGAGTTGTTGGACATCGGTTTCATTCGTCCTAGTACATCTCCTTGGGGTGCTCCTGTTTTATTTGTAAAGAAGAAAGACGGGAGTATGCGACTTTGTATCGATTACCGGGAATTGAACCATGTCACCATCAAGAATAGGTATCCGCTACCTCGTATTGATGACCTGTTTGACCAGTTACAAGGAGCACAATTCTTTTCAAAAATCGATCTTCGTTCTGGATATCATCAGCTGAAGGTTAAAACTGAGGATATTCCGAAGACTGTCTTTAGAACTCGGTACGGGCATTATGAATTCTTAGTCATGTCTTTTGGATTGACTAATGCTCCTGCGGCTTTCATGGATATGATGAACCGAGTATTCAAGGATTATTTGGTTCAGTTCGTTGTTGTCTTTATTGATGACATCCTCATATATTCCAAAAGTCGTGAAGATCATGAGCACCATTTGAAGCTGGTACTCCAAAGGCTGCGTGAAAACAAGTTATATGCTAAGTTGAAGAAATGCGAGTTCTGGCTTGAGGAAGTAGCATTCCTAGGGCACGTGGTGTCAAAACATGGAGTATCTGTGGACCCGGCGAAGATTGAAGCAATACAAAGCTGGGAGCAACCGAAGACGATGACCGATGTACGTGGCTTTCTAGGCTTAGCTGGTTATTATCGGAGATTCGTAGAAGGGTTTTCTCGAATCGCTACCCCGTTAACTCAGCTGACTCGGAAGGATATCAAATTCGTATGGAGCGAAGAATGCGAGAAGAGTTTCCAAGAGCTTAAGAGGAGACTCATTTCGGCACCTGTTCTGACAATACCATCTAGTTCGGATGGATTTGTTATCTACAGCGATGCTTCAGGCAAAGGGTTAGGATGTGTTCTCATGCAACGTGGGAAAGTCATAGCCTATGCCTCGCGACAACTTAAAGAATATGAGAGGAATTATCCTACTCATGATCTAGAGTTGGCAGCAGTCGTTTTCGCACTAAAGATCTGGAGGCACTATCTATATGGGGAGAAGGTGGAGATATATTCAGACCATAAAAGCCTCAAATATTTCTTCACTCAAAAAGAACTCAACATGCGGCAACGACGTTGGCTCGAGTTGTTAAAAGATTACGACCACACTATTCAATACCATCCTGGAAAAGCAAACGTGGTAGCTGACGCGTTGAGTAGAAGATCATATGCAAGAACGAGTGCGATGATGTCAAGTATACGCGTAGAACCAACTTTAATCGATAAAGTTAAAGTTGCTCAAGCTACAGACCCGGAGCTGATGCGTATGAAGAAGAAAGTGCAAGAAGGTGTTATTCCAAAGCAAGAATCGATGAAGAAGGAATACTTCGAGTCAACTCCAGACTTTGTGTTTCTAACGATTCTGATTTAAAGTACAAGATCATGATGGAGGCACACAATACACCATTTGCAATCCATCCTGGAAGTACTAAAATGTATCGTGATCTTCGACATACATTTTGGTGGAACAATATGAAGAGAGAGATTGTAAAGTTTATCTCGAGGTGTTTAACTTGTCAACGTATAAAGGCGGAGCATCAAGTACCAAAGGGTCCATTGCAACCACTTGAGATTCCAAAATAGAAGTGGGAACACATTATCATGGATTTTGTTACGGGTCTTCCCACGGTTTCTCAAGGTATAAATGCTATTTGGGTTATAGTTGATAGATTAACCAAGTCTGCTCATTTCTTGCCGATACGGGAGACTTATTCCCTTGAACGTCTTGCTAATATGTACGTGAATGAGATTGTAAGGTTGCATGGCATGCCAGTATCCATAGTTTCGGATCATGACCCAAGATTCACTTCAAGATTTTGGGTTAGCTTGCAAAAAGCTATGGGCACGAATTTACGGTTCAGTTCGGCATACCATCCTCAAACGGACGGGCAATCAGAGAGGACTATTCAAACTCTTGAAGATTTATTAAGACTTTGTGTCCTAGATTTCAAAGGAAGTTGGGATAAGTACCTACCATTGGTGGAATTCTTCTACAACAACAGTTATCAGGCAAGTATAGGTGTGGCTCCCTTTGAAGCATTGTATGGACGAAAGTGTCGCTCTCCAGTATGTTGGGATGAGGTGGGAGAAGCAACGTTGTTGGGACCAGAGTTGGTACGAATGACTACAGAGAAGATCCAAACGATTCGACAACGTATACAAACGGCACAGGATCGACAAAAGAGTTATGTGGATCTTCATCGAAAGGACGTGGAATTTGACATTGGGGATCATGTATTATTACGTGTAGCTCCATGGAAAGGAGTTACAAGATTTGGGAAGAGAGGAAAGCTCAATCCACGATTTATTGGTCCATTTCAGATTCTTGACCGAGTAGGAAATGTGGCCTATAGACTCGCGTTACCTCCAAGTATGTCTCGTGTTCATAATGTTTTTCATATATCTGTGCTTCGTAAATATGTGAAAGACCCGAACCACGCTATTGAGTTAGAACCGGACGAGATAGCCGAAGACTTAACGTACGAGGAGGTACCTGTCAAGATTCTGGATAGGAAGGAGCATGTCCTACGCACGAAGGTCATACCACAAGTTAAAGTTTTGTGGAGAAACCATGTTATTGAGGAAATGACCTAGGAGTTGGAAACGGAAATGAAAGCGAGGTATCCTCATCTTTTCGAAACACCAGGTACGTATGTCAATTTCGGGGACGAAATTTCATAAGGAGGGGAGGTTGTAAGACCCCAAATTATTAATAAATGAAATTTAATTTCCTCTATTTATTATTCTGAAATAGTAAGGGTTGATTTGATTAATGTGGTTAGTTATGGGTAAAATGCTCAAATATTTCAAATAAGCAAGTGGTCCTAAAATATTCATTGTTGTCGGGGAATATTTGTTTGGTCGTGAAATATTCTTGTTGTCGGGGAATATTCGTATGACGGCGCAGCCTTGTGTGGGCCCAGAAAGTGATTGGATGAAGAAAACGACAAAAACAAGTTGTTTATAATTAACGGCGTAGTTGTTACCGTTAATACTGTTGGAATACCCGGAGGTTAAAACACGGTAATACGCGTTGTTGCATAGTAGCACACGGTATTGCACCAATTATTGATTCTTACGTAAGAAGGCACTACTCAATAATTGTTACAGTAATTACTGTTCAATATTGTATTTTATTGATTCAATAATTGCTGCGTTGATATTTTATATTACTGTTGTTTTAATAATTGTCACTACACAGTATTTTCTATTATCGGAGCAATAATTCATATTATCTGAATAATATTATTAGATAACATTATTGGCAATGTCTAGAAATTTCTGTCTAAGGAGAGGTTTGGTTATCTAATTGCGCGCCAGTAAGGAGATATCCTTATTGGAAAGCCCCCTCTTTCCTGGGAACGGCCTGGTTGCTAGTACTGTGATTCTGTAATATTATTTGTGTATAATTAATTATTAATTTATATGACGAGGAAAATAGTGATTTTATGTGGATATAGATAGAGAAAAATTTTAATGTGACAATTGTTAAAAATTAATATTTTATCTTTTTATGATAAAATAATTCATTTAAATATATTATTTTAATAATATATTGATGGTGGTATTTTTACAATGAATGTGGGATATATGAGTATATGAGGAGGAAGAGTATTTTTGTGGCATTAAATGATTAACACATGTTTTGTGTGTTGGTGGACATAATTCTTGACCGAAAATTTATTATTGACTATAAAATCGCCCGGTTGTGAATTTCGGTCAATTTCTGTTTGGAATTTGGAAAAACTTTCTTCTGTAAAGTTGTAGAGAATTGAATTTTCTATAAAAACTCGCGAAATTCGAATTTTCTGATAAAAGGGCTATTTATTATGAATTATTGAAGTTCTGAAGTTCCGAAATAATTGATTTTTGGAAGTTTTATTTATTATTTTGAAGAAAAACATTTTTTGGCATTTAAGTGGGCTAACATGTGATATAAATGGGCTGAGATCAGATGTCTAGAGGTGGGCTAAGGAAAATTTGATAAATATATTATTATTATATTAAATTTTCTGCTTTGGTGTTCTAAGCATTTTCCTATAAATAGGGTGCTTAGGTTAGAATTGAAATCACACCAGAAACACAAGTTTCTCTCTATTTCTCTCTCTATATCGAGCGTATTCTTGTGAGTATTTGATACTTTGAGTGTTGCTATACGGTGCAAGTTTCCTTCAGCACTATATCTAGTATTCTAGTCAGAAGTACCGTCTTTCCGAGGTAAGGAATGTTATTTCTTCTTAAATGATATTATTTTCTTCAATATCATTATGCCGAAGTATTGATCTGAACTTTTTATCAAATTTGGAACTTTTCATGTCGAGGTTACTATTCATGAGTTACTATTCACGAGTTACTATTCACCGAAAAATGAAAATTTCTTCTTTTCGTCCAAAATATCTATTCTGGATACTAGCTTTGATTGTATCCATGTTTTGATCATTCTTGAATTTTATTTCACTATGATAAGGTATTTTTGGACATGGATAAATTGAAATACGAATCCTTAATATTTGTTATTTTGCTTCACTGGATTCGTTTTCTTTAAAATATTTTTCATCATCCTCAGTCTTAAATGATGATATAACTGAATATCTTTGGCCTGTAGTGCAAAGATGAATAATTTTTGATGAATATCTTTGGCCCGTAGTGCAAAGATGAACAGGTGTTGAGGTGAACATGACCAACTGATGGATATCTTTGGCCTGTAGTGCAAAGATGACTATTTGATTCAAGATATTTATTGATTGATATTACAGAGATAAAATGTTGATGATGGGCTTTTAAATTCATAGATAATCGTAGATTTCATTCTCTACGTAACTTCTCTATGAATTATTATTTTCCGCTGCGAATATTGAATGAAAACTTGTTGTCTATTGTATTCTATTAAATTTTTCCCTGTTGAAGACTAACGATAATTTGTTGTATATTATCTTAGTCATAATATTCTTTACTGGGCTAGTTAAGCTCACCATTTTCCTTGTTGTTCCATTTTCTTCTCAGGAGGCGAGAATGTAGCAGGTACTAGTCGGGGTATGGAATGAAGGTTCTAGAAAGTTGTTTTAGTAGTCCTCACCATTTTTTTTTTGTAAAATGTTGTTCCAATAATTGTAATGAGGACTTATTTGAGTGTGAATATTGTCTAGATGACAATATTTATATTTACACTCACAATTTTTATGTTGTATTAATAAAGTTGTAGTTGTTTCTGTACCATATTATTGACGACTCAGAATAGGTGTTGTATACCTGTTTTGGGGGCGTCACATTATGTGATATGTTAATTTGTTAAATTAACACTTGTTTTGAAGCTGTATTCTATAATGATATTTGAAATACAGGAGATGAGCAACGGAGAAGTTATGATGACAGGGAAGATGGTATCTGAAATGAAAGGAAGGTATCCTCAACTCTTTGAAATATCAGGTACGTAAATTTCGGGGACGAAATTTCATAAGGAGGGGAGATTGTAAGACCCCGAATTTTATGAAATAAAAGTATTCAATTTTTCTTATAATTACAATTCAGTAAATGGTTAAATTGATAAAAAGTTAAAGTTATGGGTGATATATGAAATTTTTTCTAAAATACGCAAGTGGTTATAAAATATTCATTGTTGTCGGGGAATATTCGTTTAGTTGTGGAATATTTTTTCTGTCGGGGAATATTCGTACGACGGCGCAGACATTTTTGGACCCCATAACAGAATAACTGTCGGATGAAGAAAACGATAAAATTGAGTTTTTATAAATAACGGCGTAGTTGTTACTGTTAACACTGTTGAAATACCCGGTGGTTAAAATACAGTAATATGCGTAGTTGCACAGTAGCACACGGTATTGCACAGTATTTTTTCAATTATTGATTCTTACGTAAGAAGGCACTACTCAATAATTGTTACAGTAATTACTGTTCAATATTTTATTTTATTGATTCAATAATTACTACGTTGAAATTTTATATTATTGTTGTTCAATAATTGTCACTGCATAGTATTTTCTATTATCAGATCAATAATTCATATTATTTGAATAATATTATTAGATAGCATTATTGGCAATGTCTAGGAAGTTCTGTCTAAGGAGAGGTTTGGTTATCTAATTGCGCGCCAATATGGATAAATCCTTATTGGAAAGCCCCCTCTTTCCTGGGAACGGCCTGGTTGTCCGTACTGTGATTCTGTAATATTATTTGTGAATAATTAATTATTGATTCATATGATAAGGAAATATTTATTTTATGTGAATATGATGAGGGATATATTTTTGTGGTTAAAAAAAAGAAGGAGTTAATGTTGAGGTATTTTATCTGTATTTTTGTCGGAACAGAGGTATTGAAAATTAAATTAGGGTTTTTGAGATATTTTGCGGGGGTTATAATTTTTAATCCGACCGTTGGATCGTGGTAATTTTTGGATATGTTATACATATATAAGTTTAGTATATCTCCATAAATTTTGAACCGTTAAAAATGAGCGTATAATTTGTTATGAATTTTACGAGATGACTGGTTCAGAAATTATTGAATTTTCGGAGTTAATCATTTTGGTGGAAAATTTTAAAATTGGTGGGCCCCACTCTTGATTGGTGAAGAAATATGCTGAGATTTTTATTCAAATGTGTTGGGTGAGAATAGTAGCATGTAAAGCCATCAGGTTGCAGGTTAAGTCTGCTTCGGCGTGCTAACATTTTCCTATAAATAGAGGGTTAAGTTAGAATTGAAAATCACACTAGAAACATAAGTTTTCTCTCTTTCTCTCTCTATATTATGAAGCATATTTTGTGAGTTTTTAGATACTTTAAGAGTTACTATTCAGTGTAAGTTTCCTTCAGCTCTGCATTTCAGTCAGAAATACTGCACTTTTGAGGTAATAAGAGTGTAGCTGGGTCGAGCGAAGGTAACGGGGAAATAGAACGGTGGTCTCTAGCTGTGGATATTCTCCCGAAGCAGTATAGAAAAGTTCATTTAGTAGTTATATTTGGTGAATCAAATAGGGTGAGGCGAACCCAACGTTGGAAGGGTGTTTTGCCACTATCATACAAGATGTCTAATGATATACAACCTCGTGTCATCATAAGACAGGGATGTGCTCATCCACTTGCTGAGTATATTTACGAGCACTACCTATATAATCTTGGTATTTGTTTGAAGTATAATTCTCAATTAGAGACAGTGTAGATAATGATAAGTCAAGAGAAGACTCACCATTGGGAAGAATATAATAGTAATCTTCTCGTTTTTCTTTGGGATATATTGGGTCAACCAAGGATAATTTTGTGGCCATATGATATCTATCATAACCTAGAAGCATGGCGTCCTATGTACGAAGGTTTCCTTGAGCACTTCCCAAAAATTCTAATTTTTAAAACAGTTTTTGACTGTACCTTTATTTAAGGTACCTTTTGTGAGGTGCTGATACATGATGGTGTCTAATGTCACATTTGGTATATATTTGTATCCATACTCACATCATATGTGTTGTTGTATTTTGCACGATAATTGTTGTAATAAAGTTGTAGTTATTTTCTGTACCATGTATTTGACGACTCAGAATAGGTTGGATGGAATAGACCTATTTTAGAGTTGTCACAGCTAGGATGGGGGTGGCTTGGGTGGGGTGGGGTGGGGTGGGGTGGGGGGTAGGGTGGACAGGTGGGTGGGTGGGGTGGATAGGTAGGTGGGGTAGGGTGTGAGGGTAGAGTGGGGGTGGGCAGGTAGGTTGGTGGGGTGCGTGGGGTGGAGTGAGGTGAGGTGGATGGGTGGCATTGGGTGGCATGGGGTGGGGTAAAGTGGATGTGTGGGGTAGGGTAGGGTGGAGTAGGGTGGATGGGTGGGTGGGGTGGGGTGGGGTGAGTGGGGGCAAGGGGTGGGGTGGGTGGTGTATACATATTTTTTTTTGTGTGGGTGTGGGTGTGGGTGGGGTGGGGGGTTGGGGTGAGGAGTGGTTGGGTGGGTGGGGGTGAGGGGTGGTGTGGGTGAGGTGCGATGGGGTGAGTGGGAGTGAGAGTGGGGGTAGGGGTAGGGGTAGGAGTAGGGGTTGGGTGGGTGGTGCATATATATTATTTTTTTTTGGTATGGGTGTGTGTGTGTGTGGGTGTGGGGAGTGATGGGGGGTTGAGTGGGGTAGGTAGGTACGTAGGTAGGTGGGGTGGGGTGGGGTGGGGTGGGTGGATGAGGGGGTGGGGTGGATGGATGAGGGGGTGTGGTGGGGTGGGGTGAGTGGGTGTGTAGTGGGTGGGGTGGGATGAGTGGTGTATAAATATTATTTTTTTTGGTTGGGGGTGTGGGTGTGAGTGGGGGTGGGGTGAAGAGAATAGTGGAGTGGGGTGGGGGTGGGGGGTGGGGGTGGGTGTAAGACCCCGAATTTTATGAAATAAAAGTATTCAATTTTTCTTATAATTACTATTCAGTAAATGGTTAAATTGATAAAAGTTTAAAGTTATTTTTGAAATGTGCAAAATTTTCAAAATAAGCAAGTGGTTATAAAATAATCATTGTTATCGGGGAATATTCGTTTGGTCGTGAAATATTCTTTCTAATGGGGAATATTCGTACGACGGCGCAACTATTTGTGGGCCCTATAACGGAAAACGGTCAGGGGAAGATAACGACAAAAATTGAGTTTTTATAATTAACGGCGTAGTTGTTACCGTTAATACTGTTGGAATACCCGGTAGTTAAAAATACAGTAATACGCGTGGTTGCACAGTAGTACAACTATTTTGTACTGTATTTTTGAATTATTTATTCTTACGAAGGAAGACACTACTCAATAATTGTTACAGTAGTTACTGTTCAATATTTTATTTTATTGATTCAATAATTGCTGCGTTGATATTTTATATTATTGTTGTTTCAATAATTATCACTGCACAGTATTTTCTATTATCAGATCAATAATTCATATTATCTGAATAATATTATTAGATAACATTATTGGCAATGTCTAGAAAGTTCTCTCTAATGAGAGGTTTGGTCACCTAATTGCGTGCCAGTAAGGAAAAATCCTTATTGGAAATCCCCCTCTTTCCTGGGAACGGTCTGGTTGTCATAAATGTGATTCTGTAATATTATTTGTAAATAATTAATTATTGATTCATATGATAAGGAAATATTTATTTTATGTGGATATAAATGTTGGATATATTTATTGTGGTTAAAAATGTAGGAGTTAATATTGAGGTTTTTATCAGTATTTTTGTCGGAATAGAGGTATTAAAAATCAGGATTTTTGAGATATTTTGCGGGGGTTATAATTTTTAATCCGACCGTTGGATCGTTGTAATTTTTGGATATGTTATACATATATAAGTTGAGTATATGTCCACAAATTTTGAACCGTTAAAAATAAACGTATGATTTGTTATGAATTTTACGAGATGACTGGTTCAGAAATTGTTAAATTTTTGGAGTTTAACATTTTGGTGAAAAATTCTAGAATTGGTGGGCCCCACTCTTGGTTGGTAAAGAAATATGCTGAGATTTTTATTCAAATGTGGTGGGTGAGAATAGTAGCAGGTAAAGCCATCAGGTTGCATGTTAAGTCTGTTTCGGCGTGCTAACATTTTTCTATAAATAGGGGCTAAGTTAGAATTGAAAATCACACCAGAAACATAAGCTTTCTCTCTTTCTCTCTCTATATTATGAAGCATATTTTATGAGTATTTAGATACTTTGAGAGTTGATATTCAGTGCAAGTTTCCTTCGACTTTGCATTCCAGTCAGAAATACTGCACTTTTGAGGTAAGGGATGGTAAGGGATTTTAAGGGTAGTTATGTTTTTCATGTTCGTAACTTTTCAGACCTTCAGAAAATTCTGGAAAAATTTAAAATGATATTTTGATGAGTTTTATTGATTGTGTCCAAAAATGGTAATTTTTTGGATGTATATATTAAGAGTTATGAATTTTACGAAAAAATATAATTTTAAAAGTAACTGCTTATAACTCCTTGTGGTTAACTGCAAAATTGATGAAATTTTTATTGGGAGTACATGTATATGATAGGAGTATATTCTGTGAATTTCAGAATTTTTATATAAAAGTACAATTTTTGATAAATGTCTAAATATTCGGTTGTTTTGGCCATATGAAAAATAGTAAATGACTTTTAAAATTTTTAAAAAAAATATATGTTCACTATGAGACTATATTATACTAAATCCCAGAAAAAAAATATTTTTGGAACTGATTTGGTATTTTTCATGAAAATGGTCTAGTTATGAGTAAATGAATTAAATATGTTTTGTGAAGTAAGAAAATTAGAAAATAGAATTTTATGGCTTGAGAATCCTATATGAGGTATATGCATATTTTTTATGAGGGTTTTTGGTTATTGGTGATGAAATCTTATGAGTTTGGTATTTTAGGATGATTAAATGCATTATTTAGTAAAGTGTAAACAATTAAAATAAATTGTTTATAAATTTAAGAAATATTATTCTTTCAATATCATTATACCGAAATATTGATATGTATTTTATTGTGAAATTTTTACCTTTTTGTGTCGAGTTACTATTCACGAGTTATTATTCATGAGTTACTATTCACGACAAAATTGGTTTCTTTTTCTAACCAAATTATAGTTGATTTATGAATATTACTCTTGAGATTAAATTTAGATGTTTTGATTATATTGATTTTATTATCATATATAATATTTTTATAACTCTAATGATGATATTTATCTTTGACTTGAGTGTAAAGATGGGTAGATTTTTGGTATGATCATGACTATGGGTTCCCTTTGGCCAGTAGTGCAAAGTTAAATTGTTGACTGGTATGATCATGACCATTGAATTTATAATTGAATATCTTTAGCTTAAGTGCAAAGGTGAATTGATCAACATGGTTATAATTATTGTTTATATAAATTCTGAAATGATTATATATTTCTTTGAGATATTAATATATTTGGCCTATAGTACAAATATGAACTGTTGATGAATATATTTGGCTTGTAGTGTAAATATGAACTGTTGTTGAATATCTCTGGCCTGTAGTACAAAGATTAACTGGTGATGAATATCTTTGGCCCATAGTGCAAAGATGACCTGTCGTTGAATATCTTTGGCCGTAGTGCAAAGATAAATTTATTAGCATGATTATGAACAGGAACTGTGATTTGGTATAACCATGATCTTTGATATTTCAGGTAAAGACAGGTGATGAAAATATTCTTCGTCCTGGGTGCGAAAAAAAATTTAGAATTATAATTATGATTATGAGTTATTCATATGATTGTGGAAAGGAACTGTTGAGTGATGTTACAGGGATAAAATATTGTTAGTGAATTTTTAATGTGGAGAAGATAATAGACTTTATGGTCTATTTGACTCTTCTAATGGATTGCTCGTTCCGTTGCAACTATGGTTGAAAATTTTTATCATCTACCATATGTTCTAAATCTCTGATTTATTACTGTTGAAGGCTATTGATAATTTATTTATCTTTAGTCATGATATTCTTTACTGGGCTAGTTGTGATCACCCTTCTGTTTCACAATTCTTTTCAGGTAATAAAAGTGTAGCTGGGTTGAGCGGGGGTAACAGGAGAATAGAACGGTGGTCATTATTTAGTAGTTATATTTGGTGAATCAAATAGGGTGAGGTTAACACAACGTTGGAAGGGTGTTTTACCACTATCATACAAGATGTCTAATGACATACAATCTCGTGTCATCATAAGACATGGTTGTGCACATCCACTTGCTGAGTATATATACGAGCATTACCTATATAATCTTGGTGTTTGTTTGAAATATAATTCTCAATTAGAGACAGTGAAGATAATGATAAGTCAAGAGAAGACTCACCATTGGGAAGATTATGATAGTAATCTTTTCGTTTTTTTTTGGGTATATTGGGTCAACCAAGGATAATTCTATGGCCATATGATATCTATCATAACCTAGAAGCATGACCTCCCATGTACAAAGGTTTTCTTGAGCACTTTCCAAAGATTCTAATTTTTAAAACAGTTTTTGATTATACCTTTATGTAAGGTGTCATTGTGAGGTGTTGTCCACGGTTGGGACATGAGTCACATTTGGTATATATTTGTATCCAAACTCACAGAATATGTGTTGTTGTATTTTGCACGACAATTATTATAATAAAGTTGTAGTTATTTTCTGTACCATGTATTTGACGACTCAGAATAGGTTGGATGGAATGAACCTATTTTGAGATTGTCACAGTGGGGGTGGGGGGGTGGGGGGTGGTTGGGGGTGGAAGCGGATAGGGTGGGGTGGGGTGGGGTGGGGTGGGAGGGATTGGGGTAAGGGGGATATATATAATTGCATAATATTATTTTTTTTGTGTTTGGGTGTGGGTGTGGGTGTGAGTGTGGGGTTGGGTGGGGGTGGGTTAGGTTGGGTGGGTTAGTGGGTGGTTGAGCTTTTTGAATATGTAAATATGGGTTGAAAGAATTTTTAATTTGGATTTGGAATAAAATATGGGTCGAAAAATGGTTAACCGGGTTGTAACTATATTTCTTTTTTAAAATATGGTTCCAAACTTTAACCAACCCAAATAAATAAAAATAGTTAACCAACAATTTGATTCTAGTTAATATGGGTTGACCCATCAGTTAATCAACTATATTGTCAGGTCTAGGTAGACTTCACTTACTATTTATGTGAGAAAAAACTTATGAAACTATCAAATTTACTTGTAGAAATATCAATTTTCTAAAAATATCAATTTTTAAATTTAAAAATATCTCAAATTGACTTTTCAAAAATCAATAATAATCTTAAAATTTGGAATTTATGAAGCACAAGATTTATAGATGTGTCAATATTTAAAATTTTCATTAAAAGACAACTTTATGATTTGTGTAAGACCCCAACTTTTATAAATAAAGATGAATTTTCTATAAATATCATTTTTGAATATTATGGAGTTAATTTGATATAATGTTATAGTTGTGGGTAATATTTATAAATTTTGCAAAGTAAGCAAGTTGTTATAAAATATTCGTTTGGTCGGAGAATATTCTTTTTGTCGGGGAATATTCGTACGACGGCACAATCATTGGTGGACCCCACAACGGAATTATTGTCGGATTGAGAAAACGACAGAATTATCTTTCTATAAAAATAACGGCTGAGGTGTTACCGTTAAAACCGTTTAAAACTGTTGAACTACTCGGTAGTAAAAGTACAGTAATACGCGTGGTTGTATAGTAGCACACGGTATTGATTATTGATGCTTACGTGAGAAGTCACTCAGCTATACTCAATTATTGCTACAGTAATTGCTGCATCATATCTCTTAAATTATTATCATAGTATCATCTGTATAATATGTTATATTATTGAGACGTTGTGGTAAGTTTGGTTATTTTATGGGGGGCCATATGTCATCATCTAAGAGTCTCTTCGTCAATAGTAATTACCTTCGTCAATAGTATTTACCTTGGTCAATAGTAATTACCTTCGTCAATAGTATTTACCTTGGTCAATAGTAATTACTTTCGTCAATAGTAGTTGTCCCTTCAATATTACCAAGAGTCATTTGACCCTTCGTTAAGACCAAGAGTCATTTGACCCTTCGTTAAGACCAAGAGTCACCCTCAGTTTTTCTATAAATAGAGGCCTAGGGCTTCATTATTTTTCACGAATTCATTCAAGCTATAGAGAGAGAAAGTATAGAGAGAATAAGAGAGAGAGAGACTAAAAGTATTCTGCTACATCACTTTTCCAATATCCAGTTCTTTTAAGGTAGGGAATATTATTTCTTTTATATTCATGAAGAGAACTTCTGTTATTCCATTTGTTATTATTCTGTTGGAATAACCAGTATACGCGGTCTACCCTATACTTGGTGACATTCTTCTATTATTCTGTTGGAACATCCTGTCTGTGTGTTTTACACCGGACCTGGTTCCGTTTATTATTCTGTTGGAACATCCTGTCTGTGTGTTTTACACCGGACCTGGTTCCGTTTTATTATTATTCTGTTGGAATATCCTGTCTGTGTGTTTTACACCGGACCTGGTTCCATTATTTATTATTCTGTCGGAATATCCTGTCTGTGCGTTTACGCCGGACCTGGTTCCATTATTTATTATTCTATTGGAATAACCTGTCTGTGCGGTCTATCGCATGCATGGTGATTTCTTTTGTTATTCCATTCTTTATTGTACTCAGTTGGTTAAGTTTTGACTTCTATACTCCATGAAATTTGTGGAATATCCTTGATAGTTGCGTTTCATCCAGTATCTTTTCAAGAAAATATTCTTCTAAGCATTCTTGAATTTTACTCCACAATGCAGTATCATGTTGACAATTTGGACGTTGTTAATTCCTGGATAAATTAATTCTTGAACTTGTTTTATTGAATTCTTATATCATTGTCATCATCCTCATGTTTATAAAATGTTGAAAGTCATCTGTGGCCTGTAGTGCATAGATGGACTTGGTATGATTATGACCAGGGATTATTCGGTATAATCATGACCGTAATGTTACAAATGATGTGGTAAAAGTCCTCATTGGCCCGTAGTGCATTGATGGACAGTTGTTGGCATGATCATGACCATTAATGAATACACGAATATCCTTGGCCGTAGTGCAGGGGTGATTCGATGATGTGGATTATTTTATTAAGCTGAGTCTCAGCGATCACAGTGTTGAAAAACCTTTTAAATCATAAAAGATAGTAGAGTTTATTTTCTACTTGACTCTTTTAATGGATTGCTTGTTCCGCTGCAGTTAAACTTGATGTCTATTATATTTTATCAGTTTAACATTGTTGAAGGCTAATGATAATTTATTCTGCATTATCTTAGTCATAATATTTCTTACTGGGCTAGTTGAGCTCACCCTTTCTTTCACTGTTCTCTTCAGGAAATGAGAACGTAGCTGGGACAAGTCGGGGTAACGGAGTGATGGTCCGAATGATAGTATTAGTTAGTAGTCCTCACTATTCTATGTAATGGTGTGTTAATAAATGTAATGAGGACTCCTTTTGAGTATGAATACTCTCTAGAAGATAATATTTGTATTCAAACTCACAGTTTATGTTTTGTCGTATTGTACACGACAGTTGTATTAATCAGTTGTATTTGTATTCTGTACTATGTATCTGACGACCCAAGATGGGTGATGTATACCTAATTTTGGGGGCGTCACAGTTGGTATCAGAGCTTAGGGATATGATCCCTGGCTAAGATGTGAGAATAGAACTAGGAGGGGAGAGACGGGGAATTCCTTCGCTAGTATGACATACCTAAGTTTATTTGCATGGTATTTAATTGGTCGGTCATAATATAAGGATAATATATGACATATCAATTAATTTTTATTTTGTGGCAGTATCTGAAAATGGCATCTGAGAATGTTGAGAATAGCAATGGAGCACAGACGACTGTTGATTCACCACATATCAATAATCAGGATAATGTGCATCAGGAAGGTGTCAATCCTCATGCAAACAACAACACTGACCAAATGATGAATGATCAAATGTTCAGAGGCTTTATGCAATTCATGCAACAACAGGTGAAAGCGGCTCCTGTCCACAACGTAGGTGGAAATACTGGAAACTCTCAGGCGGTCACCGCTAAACAGTTTAAGGAGCTGGGACCACCGGAGTTTAAGGGAGAACCCAAACCACTTGTAGCTGAAACATGGATAAAGCAGATCACCAAGATATTTGATGTCTTGGGTTGCTCCGAGGAGCAAAAGGTTCCCTTTGCCGCCTTTATGTTGCGAGGAGAGGCAGATTACTGGTGGGAATCGATAAAGCGTACTCAACCTGCCGCACTGAAGATGTCTTGGGAGAAGTTCCAAGAGCTGTTTAACGACAAATACTTTCCCGAGAGTATTCGTCACATGAAGGAGGTGGAGTTCATCAAATTGGAGCAGAATAATATGACCGTGTCGCAGTACGAGGCAAAATTTGCGGAGTTATCCCGGTTTGCGTCCCACCTGGTGGATAATGAAGAAAGAATGACGCGGATGTTTTTAAGAGGTTTGAAGCCGGAGATACGTCAACATCTTGTTTCTCATAAACTGTGTTTGTATTCAGATGTTGTAAATAGGGCTCAGTTGGTGGAGCGCGATAACGAGATAACGCAACCAAAAGAGAGCAGCCGGCAAAATGATAATACCAGTGAGAGCAGTCATCGAAGCGGTGACAACAAGCGTGGAGGGAATCAACAGGCCAGAAATGGTAACCACTTCGGTGGTAATCAGGGCCAAAACAATAAGAATGGACATTTCAAGAAGAGGAGATTCAACAATGATGGAAAGACGTCAGCACCAGCACCTGTCGTTAAGGAAGGAGAACGACCACCTATCATATGTTTCAAATGCGGAGGGGAGGGGCACATCAGTCCAAACTGCGCGATGCCGTCCAAAGCATGTTATAATTGTGGAAGAGAAGGTCATTTAGCCCGATTTTGTCGTTTACCGAAGACAAATTCAGCTAGGATGGAGGCACCAAAGGCCGTCCCAGAAAAGTCAAAACCGGTTGTGCAAGGGAGAGCGTTTGTTGTGACCTCCCAGAAGCAAGGAACCCGAATGAGGTCATCACGGGTAAGCTTATCATAAACTCTAACGAAGTCTATACTTTATTTGATACCGGTTCAACCCATTCTTTTATTTCTCCTACTTGCGCTCATCGATTAAATTTGATTCCGGAGAAATTAGACTTTGACTTAGCAGTTGAAACTCCATTGGGAGAAACCTTCATTACATCCACGGTTTATAAGTCTTGTTTGGTTCAAGTTGGTACCCACACATTACCTGTCGATCTTATTTCATTAAAAATACTTGCATTTGACGTGATTCTAGGGATTGATTGGTTAACTACTCATCATGCAAAAATTGATTGTTTTCGTAAGGTTGTTAGCTTTCATATTCCTAATCGACCTATTATGCGAATTCAAGCAACCAAACCATTAAAATCAATCGCTGTCATCTCAAGCCATAAAGCTATTCGTTTATTGAAAAACGGATGTCAAGCTTTCTTAGCTCATGTCACAGATCTAAACAAAAATACGTCAGCTTTGAATGATATTTCTGTTGTTAATAAATTTCCTGACGTATTTCCCGAAGAACTTCCTGGCCTACCCCCAGAGCGTGAAATTGAATTTTGTATCGACCTTGAACCTGGTACAAAACCCATTTCCAAAGCCCCATATCGAATGGCTCCTATTGAACTTCAGGAGTTAAAGACCAACTGCAGGAATTGTTAGACATTGGTTTTATTCGTCCTAGTACTTCTCCTTGGGGTGCTCCTGTTCTGTTCGTGAAGAAGAAAGATGGGAGTATGCGACTTTGTATTGATTATCGGGAGTTGAATCATGTCACCATCAAAAATAGGTACCCATTGCCACGTATTGATGACCTGTTTGACCAGTTGCAAGGAGCACAATTCTTTTCAAAGATCGATCTTCGTTCTGGATATCATCAGCTGAAGGTTAGAACTGAGGATATTCCAAAGACGGCTTTTAGAACTCGGTACGGGCATTATGAATTCTTAGTTATGTCTTTTGGATTGACTAATGCTCCTGCTGCCTTCATGGATATGATGAACAGGGTATTCAAGGAATATTTGGATCACTTTGTGGTCGTCTTTATCGATGACATCCTTGTTTATTCCAAAAGCCGTGAAGATCATGAGCAACACTTGAGGCTGGTACTCCAAAAGCTTCGTGAATACAAACTTTATGCCAAGTTGAAGAAATGCGAGTTCTGGCTGGAAGAGGTAGCATTCCTTGGGCACGTAGTATCAAGTCGTGGAATATCTGTTGACCCGGCAAAGATTGAAGCTATTCAAAGCTGGGAGCAACCTAAATCAGTGACCGAGGTACGTAGCTTTCTTGGTTTAGCTGGTTATTATCGGAGATTCGTGGAAGGATTTTCTCGAATCGCTACTCCATTAACTCAGCTGACTCGGAAAGATACAAAGTTTGGTTGGAGCGAAGAATGTGAGCAGAGTTTTCAAGAACTCAAGAGGAGACTCATTTCAGCACCTGTTCTAACAATACCATCTGGCTCGGAGGGATTTGTCATCTACAGTGATGCTTCGAGCAAAGGGTTGGGATGCGTTCTCATGCAACATGGAAAAGTCATAGCCTATGCATCAAGACAACTCAAGGAATATGAGAGGAATTATCCTACTCATGATCTAGAGTTGGCAGCTGTTGTCTTTGCACTTAAAATTTGGAGGCATTACTTGTATGGGGAGAAAGTGGAGATCTTTACGGATCATAAAAGCCTCAAATATTTCTTCACTCAAAAGGAACTCAACATGCGACAACGACGTTGGCTTGAACTGTTGAAAGATTATGATCATACCATTCAATACCATCCTGGAAAAGCGAACGTGGTAGCTGACGCATTGAGTAGAAGATCATATGCGGGTACAAGTGCAATATTAACAACGCAAAGGCCCATTTTGTGTGACTTGCAAAGGATGGAGATAGAGTTGAAGACTCCAGGGACCCATGTGATGATGGCGAATATACGAGTAGAACCGACTTTAATCGATAAAGTTAAAGCTGCTCAAGCTACAGACCTGGAGCTGATGCGTATGAGGAAGAAAGTGCAAGAAGGTGCTATGCCGGAAGCAAGAATCGATGAAGAAGGAATACTTCGAGTCAACTCCAGACTTTGTGTTCCTAACAACCCTGATTTAAAGTATGAAATCATGATGGAGGCGCACAACACACCGTTTGCAATCCATCCTGGAAGTACCAAAATGTATCATGATCTTCGTCATACATTTTGGTGGAGCAATATGAAGAGAGAGATAGCGTTGTTTATCTCAAGGTGTCTAACTTGTCAACGAGTCAAAGCGGAGCATCAAGTACCAAAAGGTCCATTGCAACCACTTGAAATTCCAGAATGGAAGTGGGAGCACATTACCATGGATTTCGTTACCGGTCTTCCTAGGGTTTCTCAAGGTATTGATGCGATTTGGGTCATTGTTGATAGATTGACCAAGTCTGCTCATTTCTTACCGATACGAGAAACTTATACACTTGAACGTCTTGCTCGTATGTACATAAACGAGATTGTAAGACTGCATGGTATGCCAGTATCCATAGTTTCTGATCGAGACCCAAGATTCACTTCACGATTTTGGGTTAGTTTACAAAAAGCTATGGGCACGGAGTTACGATTTAGTTCAGCATATCATCCTCAGACGGACGGACAATCAGAGAGGACTATTCAAACTCTTGAAGATCTATTAAGACTCTGTGTCTTTGACTTCAAGGGAAGTTGGGACAAGTTCTTACCATTGGTGGAGTTTTCCTACAACAACAGTTATCAAGCAAGTATTGGCATGGCTCCATTCGAAGCATTGTATGGAAGAAAATGTCGTTCTCCAGTATGCTGGGATGAGGTGGGCGAAGCAACGTTGTTGGGACCGGAGTTGGTACGTATGACTACAGAAAAGATTCAAACGATCCGACAACGTATAAAAACCTCACAAGATCGACAAAAGAGTTATGCTGATCTTCATCGAAAGGACGTGGAATTTGATGTAGGAGATCATGTGTTCTTACGTGTTGCTCCATGGAAAGGAGTTACGAGATTTGGAAAGAGAGGAAAGCTAAATCCTCGATTCATCGGTCCATTTTTAATCCTCGATCGAGTAGGAACTGTGGCTTATAGACTCGCTTTACCGCCAAGTATGTCTCGTGTTCATAACGTTTTCCACATATCCATGTTACGCAAATATGTGGAAGACCCGAACCACATTATTGAGTTAGAACCGGACGAAATAGCGGAGGATTTGACGTATGAAGAAGTTCCTGTTCAAATCTTGGATAAGAAGGAACATATTCTACGCTCCAAGGTTATACCTCAAGTCAAAGTTTTGTGGAGAAACCACGATGTTGAGGAAATGACTTGGGAGTTAGAATCAGAAATGAAATCAAGGTATCCTTACCTCTTCGACATACCAGGTACGTACCCTAATTTCGAGGGCGAAATTTCATAAGAAGGGGAGGTTGTAAGACCCCAACTTTTATAAATAAAGATGAATTTTCTATAAATATCATTTTTGAATATTATGGAGTTAATTTGATATAATGTTATAGTTGTGGGTAATATTTATAAATTTTGCAAAGTAAGCAAGTTGTTATAAAATATTCGTTTGGTCGGAGAATATTCTTTTTGTCGGGGAATATTCGTACGACGGCACTGTAACGACCCCAAAACAGGTCCATTCCATCCAACCCATTCTGAGTCGTCAAATACATGGTACAGAAAATAACTACAACTTTATTACAACAATTGTCGTGTAAAATACAACAACACATATGCTGTGAGTTTGGATACAAATATATACCAAGTGTGACTCATGTTCCAACCGTGGACATCACCTCACAATAACACCTTACATAAAGGTATAGTCAAAAACTGTTTTAGAAATTAGAATCTTTGGGAAGTGCTCAAGGAAACCTTCGTACATGGGAGGCCACGCGTCTAGGTTATGATAGATATCATATGGCCACAGAATTATCCTTGGTTGACCCAATAGACCCCAAAGAAAAACGAGAAGATTACTATCATATTCTTCCCAATGGTGAGTCTTCTCTTGACTTATCATTATCTCCACTGTCTCTAATTGAGAATTATACTTCAAACAAACACCAAGATTATATAGGTAGTGCTCGTATATATACTCAGCAAGTGGATGAGCACATCCCTGTCTTATGATGACACGAGGTTGTATGTCATTAGACATCTTGTATGATAGTGGCAAACCACCCTTCCAACGTTGGGTACACCTTACCCTATTGGATTCACCAAATATAACTACTAAATGAACTTTTCTATACTGCTTCGGGAGAACATCCACAGCTAGAGACCACCGTTCTATTTCCCTTTACCCTCGCTCGACCCAGCTACACTCTTATTACCTGAAAGGAATTGTGAAGCAAAAGGGTGAGCACAACTAGCTCAGTAAAGAATATCATGACTAAAGATAATTAAATTATCAATAGCCTTCATCAATAATAAATCAGAGATTTAGAACATATGGTAAATGATAAAAATTTCAACCATAGTTGCAGCGGAACGAGCAATCCATTAGAAGAGTCAAATAGACTATAAAGTCTATTATCTTCTCCATGTTAAAAATCCACCAACAATATTTTATCCCTGTAACATCAATCAACAGTTCCTTTCCACAATCATATGAATAACTCATAATCATAATTGTGATTCTAAATTTTTCTTCACACCCAGGACGAAGAATATTTTCATCACATGTCTTTACCTGAAACATCAAAGATCATGGTTATACCAAATCACAGTTCCTGTTCATAATCATACTAATAAATCCATCTTTGCACTACGACCAAAGATATTCAACAACAGTTTATCTTTGCACTACGGGCCAAAGATATTCATCAACAGACATCTTTGCACTACAGGCCAAAGATATTCATCTACAATTCATCTTTGCACTACAGGCCAAAGATATTCCTCTACAATTCATCTTTGCACTACAGGCCAAAGATATTCATATCAGGCCATCTTTGCACTACATGCCAAAGATATTCATCAACAATTCATATTTGCACTACAGGCCAAATATATTCATATCTCAAAGAAATATATAATCATTTCAGAATTTATATAAACAATAATTATAACCATGTTGATCAATTCACCTTTGCACTTAAGCTTAAGATATTCAATTATAAATTCAATGGTCATGATCATACCAGTCACAATTCAACTTTGCACTACAGGCCAAAGAGAACCCTAGTCATGATCATACCAATAATCTACCCATCTTTACACTCCAGTGAAAGAGAATTTCAACATCAGGGTTATAAAAATGTTATATATGATGATAAAAATAATATAATCAACATATAGATTTAATCTCAAGAGTAATATTCATAAATCAACAATAATTTGGTTAGTAAAAGAAACCAATTTTGTCGTGAATAGTAACTCGTGAATAGTAACTCATGAATAGTAACTCGTGAATAGTAACACCGACTCAAAAAGGTAGAAATTCACAATAAAATTCATACCAATATTTCGGTATAATGATATTGAAAGAATAACATTTCTTAAGCTTATAAACAATTTATTTAAATTGTTTACACTTTACTAATTAATGCATTTAATCATCATAAAATGCCAACTCTTACAATTTCATCATCAATAACCAAAACCCTCATCAAAAATCTGCATATACCTCATATAGGATTCTCAAGCCATAAAATCCTATTTTCCAATTTTCTTTCTTCACAAAACATATTTAATTCATTTACTCATAACTAGACCATTTTCATGAAAAATACCAAATCAGTTCCAAAAATATTTCTTTTCTGGGATTTAGCATAATATAGTCCCATAGTGAACATATATTTTTCTCAGAATTTTTAAAAGTCATTTACTATTTTTCATATGGCCAAAATAGCCGAATATTTAGACATTTATCAAAAATTGTACTTTTGTCTAAAAATTCTGAAATTTACAGAGTATACTTCTATCATATACATGTACTCCCAATAAAAATTTCATCAATTTTGGAGTTAACCACAAGGAATTATAAGCGTTACTTTTAAAATAGTCTTTTCTCATAAAATTCATAACTCTCAATCTATACATCCAAAAATCACCATTTTTGGACACAATCAAGAAAACTCATCAAAATATCATTTCAAATTTTTCCAGAATTTTTGAAGTTCAGAAAAATTACGAAACTGAAAATCATAACAACCCTTAAAATCCCTTACTATCCCTTACTATCCCTTACTATCCCTTACCTCAAAAGAGCAGTACTTCTGACTGGATATCGGATATGATGCTGAAGGAAACTTGCACTGATGAATAGCAACTCACCAAGTATCTAAAAACTCACAAAATATGCTTCATAATATAGAGAGAGAAAGAGAGAAAGCTTATGTTTCTGGTGTGATTTTCAATTCTAACTTAGCCCTCTATTTATAGGAAAATTTTGGTAGGTTTGACCTGCAACCTGATGGCTTTACCTGCTACTATTCCCACCCACCACATTTGAAATATAATTCAGCACATTTCTTCACCAACCACAAGTGGGGCCCACCAATTCTAGAATTTTCCACCAAAATGATAAACTCCGAAAATTCAACAATTTCTGAACCAGTCATCTCGTAAAATTCATAATAAATCATACGTTCATTTTTAACGGTTCAAAATTTGTGGACATATACTCAACTTATATATGTATAACATATCCAAAAATTACCACGATCCAACGGTCGGATTAAAAATTATAACCCCCGCAAAATATCTCAAAAACCCTGATTTTTAATACCTCCATTCCGACAAAAATACTGATAAAAACCTCAACATTAACTCCTTCATTTTTAACCACAAAAATATATCCCTCATTTATATCCACATAAAATAAATATTTCCTTATCATATGAATCAATAATTAATTATTCACAAATAATATTACAGAATCACATTTATGACAACCAGGCCGTTCCCAGGAAAGAGGGGGCTTTCCAATAAGAATTTCTCCTTACTGGCGCGCAATTAGATGACCAAACCTCTCCTTAGACAGAACTTTCTAGACATTGCCAATAATGCTATCTAATAATATTATTCAAATAATATGAATTATTGATCTGATAATGGAAATACTGTGCAGCAACAATTATTGAAACAACAATAATATAAAATATCAACGCAGCAATTATTGAATCAATAAAATAAAATATTGAACAGTAATTACTGTAACAATTATTGAGTAGTGCCTTCTTACGTAAGAATCAATAATTTCAAAAATACTGTGCAATACCGTGTGCTACTGTGCAATAACGCGTATTACTGTATTTTAACCACCGGGTATTCCAACAGTGTTAACGGTAACAACTACGCCGTTATTTGTAAAAACTCAAATTTGTCGTTTTCTTCACCCGACAGTTATTCTGTTATGGGGCCCACAAATAGCTGCGCCGTCGTACGAATATTCCCCGACAGAAAGAATATTCCACGACCAAACGAATATTCCCCGACAACAATGATTATTTTATAACCACTTGCTTATTTTGAAAAAAATTCATATTTCACCCATAACTTTAACTATTTATCAATTTAACCATTTACTGAATAGTAATTATAAGAAAAATTGAATACTTTTATTTCATAAAATTCGGGGTCTTACAATCTCCCCTCCTTATGAAATTTCGTCCCCGAAATTTACGTACCTGGTATTTCAAAGAGTTGAGAATACCTTGCTTTCATTTCAGATTCCATCTTCCTTATCATCATGATTTCTCCATTGCTCATCTCCTGTATTTCAGATATCATTCTAGAATACAGCTTCAAAACAAGGGTTAATTTAACAAATTAACATATCACATAATATCCCAATATTATGACTGACCAACAAATAAGCTTAGGTAGGACACACTAGCGAAGGATTTACTCATCTCTCCCCTCCTAGTTGTATTCCCCGATCTCCGCCAGAGATCATATCCCTAAGCTCTGATACCAAATGTAACGACCCCAAAATAGGTCCATTCCATCCAACCCATTCTGAGTCGTCAAATACATGGTACAGAAAATAACTACAACTTTATTACAACAATTGTCGTGCAAAATACAACAACACATATGCTGTGAGTTTGGATACAAATATATACCAAATGTGACTCATGTTCCAACCGTGGACATCACCTCACAATAACACCTTACATAAAGGTATAGTCAAAAACTGTTTTAGAAATTAGAATCTTTGGGAAGTGCTCAAGGAAACCTTCGTACATGGGAGGCCACGCGTCTAGGTTATGATAGATATCATATGGCCACAGAATTATCCTTGGTTGACCCAATAGACCCCAAAGAAAAACGAGAAGATTACTATCATATTCTTCCCAATGGTGAGTCTTCTCTTGACTTATCATTATCTCCACTGTCTCTAATTGAGAATTATACTTCAAACAAACACCAAGATTATATAGGTAGTGCTCGTATATATACTCAGCAAGTGGATGAGCACATCCCTGTCTTATGATGACACGAGGTTGTATGTCATTAGACATCTTGTATGATAGTGGCAAACCACCCTTCCAACGTTGGGTACACCTTACCCTATTGGATTCACCAAATATAACTACTAAATGAACTTTTCTATACTGCTTCGGAGAACATCCACAGCTAGAGACCACCGTTCTATTTCCCCTTTACCCTCGCTCGACCCAGCTACACTCTTATTACCTGAAAGGAATTGTGAAGCAAAAGGGTGAGCACAACTAGCTCAGTAAAGAATATCATGACTAAAGATAATTAAATTATCAATAGCCTTCATCAATAATAAATCAGAGATTTAGAACATATGGTAAATGATAAAAATTTCAACCATAGTTGCAGCGGAACGAGCAATCCATTAGAAGAGTCAAATAGACTATAAAGTCTATTATCTTCTCCATGTTAAAAATCCACCAACAATGTTTTATCCCTGTAACATCAATCAACAGTTCCTTTCCACAATCATATGAATAACTCATAATCATAATTGTGATTCTAAATTTTTCTTCGCACCCAGGACGAAGAATATTTTCATCACCTGTCTTTACCTGAAACATCAAAGATCATGGTTATACCAAATCACAGTTCCTGTTCATAATCATACTAATAAATCCATCTTTGCACTACGACCAAAGATATTCAACAGTTTCTTTGCACTACGGGCCAAAGATATTCATCAACAGACCATCTTTGCACTACAGGCCAAAGATATTCATCAACAATTCATCTTTGCACTACAGGCCAAAGATATTCATCAACAATTCATCTTTGCACTACAGGCCAAAGATATTCATAACAGGCCATCTTTGCACTACATGCCAAAGATATTCATCAACAATTCATATTTGCACTACAGGCCAAATATATTCATATCTCAAAGAAATATATAATCATTTCAGAATTTATATAAACAATAATTATAACCATGTTGATCAATTCACCTTTGCACTTAAGCTTAAGATATTCAATTATAAATTCAATGGTCATGATCATACCAGTCACAATTCAACTTTGCACTACAGGCCAAAGAGAACCCTAGTCATGATCATACCAATAATCTACCCATCTTTACACTCCAGTGAAAGAGAATTTCAACATCAGGGTTATAAAAATGTTATATATGATGATAAAAATAATATAATCAACATATAGATTTAATCTCAAGAGTAATATTCATAAATCAACTATAATTGGTTAGTAAAAGAAACCAATTTTGTCGTGAATAGTAACTCGTGAATAGTAACTCATGAATAGTAACTCGTGAATAGTAACACAACTCAAAAAGGTAGAAATTCCACAATAAAATTCATACCAATATTTCGGTATAATGATATTGAAAGAATAACATTTCTTAAGCTTATAAACAATTTATTTAAATTGTTTACACTTTACTAATTAATGCATTTAATCATCATAAAATGCCAACTCTTACAATTTCATCATCAATAACCAAAACCCTCATCAAAAATCTGCATATACCTCATATAGGATTCTCAAGCCATAAAATCCTATTTTCCAATTTTCTTTCTTCACAAAACATATTTAATTCATTTACTCATAACTAGACCATTTTCATGAAAAATACCAAATCAGTTCCAAAAATATTTCTTTTCTGGGATTTAGCATAATATAGTCCCATAGTGAACATATATTTTTCTCAGAATTTTTAAAAGTCATTTACTATTTTTCATATGGCCAAAATAGCCGAATATTTAGACATTTATCAAAAATTGTACTTTTGTCTAAAAATTCTGAAATTCACAGAGTATACTCTATCATATACATGTACTCCCAATAAAAATTTCATCAATTTTGGAGTTAACCACAAGGAATTATAAGCGTTACTTTTAAAATAGTCTTTTCTCATAAAATTCATAACTCTCAATCTATACATCCAAAAATCACCATTTTTGGACACAATCAAGAAAACTCATCAAAATATCATTTCAAATTTTTCCAGAATTTTTGAAGTTCAGAAAAATTACGAAACTGAAAATCATAACAACCCTTAAAATCCCTTACTATCCCTTACTATCCCTTACTATCCCTTACCTCAAAAGAGCAGTACTTCTGACTGGATATCGGATATGATGCTGAAGGAAACTTGCACTGATGAATAGCAACTCACCAAGTATCTAAAATACTCACAAAATATGCTTCATAATATAGAGAGAGAAAGAGAGAAAGCTTATGTTTCTGGTGTGATTTTCAATTCTAACTTAGCCCTCTATTTATAGGAAAATTTTGGTAGGTTTGACCTGCAACCTGATGGCTTTACCTGCTACTATTCCCACCCACCACATTTGAAATATAATTCAGCACATTTCTTCACCAACCACAAGTGGGGCCCACCAATTCTAGAATTTTCTACCAAAATGATAAACTCCGAAAATTCAACAATTTCTGAACCAGTCATCTCGTAAAATTCATAACAAATCATACGTTCATTTTTAACGGTTCAAAATTTGTGGACATATACTCAACTTATATATGTATAACATATCCAAAAATTACCACGATCCAACGGTCGGATTAAAAATTATAACCCCCGCAAAATATCTCAAAAACCCTGATTTTTAATACCTCCATTCCGACAAAAATACTGATAAAAACCTCAACATTAACTCCTTCATTTTTAACCACAAAAATATATCCCTCATTTATATCCACATAAAATAAATATTTCCTTATCATATGAATCAATAATTAATTATTCACAAATAATATTACAGAATCACATTTATGACAACCAGGCCGTTCCCAGGAAAGAGGGGGCTTTCCAATAAGAATTTCTCCTTACTGGCGCGCAATTAGATGACCAAACCTCTCCTTAGACAGAACTTTCTAGACATTGCCAATAATGCTATCTAATAATATTATTCAAATAATATGAATTATTGATCTGATAATGGAAATACTGTGCAGCAACAATTATTGAAACAACAATAATATAAAATATCAACGCAGCAATTATTGAATCAATAAAATAAAATATTGAACAGTAATTACTGTAACAATTATTGAGTAGTGCCTTCTTACGTAAGAATCAATAATTTCAAAAATACTGTGCAATACCGTGTGCTACTGTGCAATAACGCGTATTACTGTATTTTAACCACCGGGTATTCCAACAGTGTTAACGGTAACAACTACGCCGTTATTTGTAAAAACTCAAATTTGTCGTTTTCTTCATCCGACAGTTATTCTGTTATGGGGCCCACAAATAGCTGCGCCGTCGTACGAATATTCCCGACAGAAAGAATATTCCACGACCAAACGAATATTCCCCGACAACAATGATTATTTTATAACCACTTGCTTATTTTGAAAAAAATTCACATATCACCCTTAACTTTAATATTTATCAATTTAACCATTTACTGAATAGTAATTATAAGAAAAATTGAATACTTTTATTTCATAAAATTCGGGGTCTTACAGGCACAATCATTGGTGGACCCCACAACGGAATTATTGTCGGATTGAGAAAACGACAGAATTATCTTTCTATAAAAATAACGGCTGAGGTGTTACCGTTAAAACCGTTAAAACTGTTGAACTACTCGGTAGTAAAAGTACAGTAATACGCGTGGTTGTATAGTAGCACACGGTATTGATTATTGATGCTTACGTGAGAAGTCACTCAGCTATACTCAATTATTGCTACAGTAATTGCTGCATCATATCTCTTAAATTATTGTCATAGTATCATCTGTATAATATGTTATATTATTGAGACGTTGTGGTAAGTTTGGTTATTTTATGGGGGGCCATATGTCATCATCTAAGAGTCTCTTCGTCAATAGTAATTACCTTCGTCAATAGTATTTACCTTGGTCAATAGTAATTACCTTCGTCAATAGTATTTACCTTGGTCAATAGTAATTACTTTCGTCAATAGTAGTTGTCCCTTCAATATTACCAAGAGTCATTTGACCCTTCGTTAAGACCAAGAGTCATTTGACCCTTCGTTAAGACCAAGAGTCACCCTCAGTTTTTCTATAAATAGAGGCCTAGGGCTTCATTATTTTTCACGAATTCATTCAAGCTATAGAGAGAGAAAGTATAGAGAGAATAAGAGAGAGAGAGACTAAAAGTATTCTGCTACATCACTTTTCCAATATCCAGTTCTTTTAAGGTAGGGAATATTATTTCTTTTATATTCATGAAGAGAACTTCTGTTATTCTATTTGTTATTATTCTGTTGGAATAACCAGTATACGCGGTCTACCCTATACTTGGTGACATTCTTCTATTATTCTGTTGGAACATCCTGTCTGTGTGTTTTACACCGGACCTGGTTCCGTTTATTATTCTGTTGGAACATCCTGTCTGTGTGTTTTACACCGGACCTGGTTCCGTTTTATTATTATTCTGTTGGAATATCCTGTCTGTGTGTTTTACACCGGACCTGGTTCCATTATTTATTATTCTGTCGGAATATCCTGTCTGTGCGTTTACGCCAGACCTGGTTCCATTATTTATTATTCTATTGGAATAACCTGTCTGTGCGGTCTATCGCATGCATGGTGATTTCTTTTGTTATTCCATTCTTTATTGTACTCAGTTGGTTAAGTTTTGACTTCTATACTCCATGAAATTTGTAGAATATCCTTGATAGTTGCGTTTCATCCAGTATCTTTTCAAGAAAATATTCTTCTAAGCATTCTTGAATTTTACTCCACAATGCAGTATCATGTTGACAATTTGGACGTTGTTAATTCCTGGATAAATTAATTCTTGAACTTGTTTTATTGAATTCTTATATCATTGTCATCATCCTCATGTTTATAAAATGTTGAAAGTCATCTGTGGCCTGTATTGCATAGATGGACTTGGTATGATTATGACCAGGGATTATTCGGTATAATCATGACCGTAATGTTACAAATGATGTGGTAAAGGTCCTCATTGGCCCGTAGTGCATTGATGGACAGTTGTTGGCATGATCATGACCATTAATGAATACACGAATATCCTTGGCCGTAGTGCAGGGGTGATTCGATGATGTGGATTATTTTATTAAGCTGAGTCTCAGCGATCGCAGTGTTGAAAAACCTTTTAAATCATAAAAGATAGTAGATTTTATTTTCTACTTGACTCTTTTAATGGATTGCTTGTTCCGCTGCAGTTAAACTTGATGTCTATTATATTTTATCAGTTTAACATTGTTGAAGGCTAATGATAATTTATTATGCATTATCTTAGTCATAATATTTCTTACTGGGCTAGTTGAGCTCACCCTTTCTTTCACTGTTCTCTTCAGGAAATGAGAACGTAGCTGGGACAAGTCGGGGTACGGAGTGATGGTCCGAATGATAGTATTAGTTAGTAGTACTCACTATTCTATGTAATGGTGTGTTAATAAATGTAATGAGGACTCCTTTTGAGTATGAATACTCTCTAGAAGATAATATTTGTATTCAAACTCACAGTTTATGTTTTGTCGTATTGTACACGACAGATGTATTAATCAGTTGTATTTGTATTCTGTACTATGTATCTGACGACCCAAGATGGGTGATGTATACCTAATTTTGGGGGCGTCACAATTTGAATTTATATATTCATCTTATCGATTAAGAGACAATAAAAGACGAACAAAATTTTTCTGAATAACTTTAACCCTCTTACTAAATCAGATATAAAATTGTTAAGAGAGATTAAGAGAGAAACAAAATCACCAAGCTTCAAACTTTTAAGCGTAAGTAATCACTTTTCAGTTTGCAACTAAATAAATCATAGTCGATTTTTGATTGGTTTAAAGTTTTTAAAATATATATTCCACTATTCCAACAAAAATTGCATGTATAAAATTACAAACTTAAAAAATACTTTTATCGTAAAATTTTGAGCTTTTATTTTAATAATAAAAATTACAAAAAATGTGATAATAAAATTGAAAATAATGTATCTTTAGATTATTTATATTATTAAAAAATATACAATAAATAAATTTTGAAACCGATAGTGTTTTGCTCGCATTATTTATACGTGAGGACTATATATCCAATCTATGGCCAGACTAGAGATTCTGATTTTTGGCAAAAGAAAATTTTTATATGGTCCAGACTTTGTTTGGGTATACTATCAAATTGCTGTAATGCTTACTTAACGGTGTAAAAGCTTGTCGAGTCGACTAAAATTTATCGAGTATAAAATAAAATTTAATTAAAATTCATTTAGCTATCGAATTTAATACAATCTCGAATCGAGTCCTAGTAGTTTAAATTTTCGAAAGAATATGATTCAAGTATCAATGTAAAATTATAATTTAAAGATGTTCGAGTAAATTATAGAATTTTAAAATTTGTTCATATTTGACTCATTTATATTTTGAATTGAGATCGAATCAAATTTTTTGTCGAACGGGTACGAATTGAGGCCGAACTGTTTGTTCATTTTACAGTCTTATGTTCACTCAACAATTTTATTATAAATTATAAAAAATATTTATAATAAATCCTGAACTCCGAACCCTTTTTTTTTTTTTTGATAAATTAGAAAAACAATGAAAGATGAAGACAGTAATATTCGTAATTTATAAAAACTTCATATCTCATGGTTCGGAATTTTTTTTTATCGAACTTTGCCAATAATGAATACGACGTCGTGCGAGACGTGTGAACAAAAGAAAAGGCCCAATCGAGGTCGAGAGAGGTTTCTGGAGTAGTAAGATTTGTTTTAGCAGCAGCATCATCTCTTTGTATTCCCCATTCTCTTCAGAGTAGAGAACTAGAGATGGTGGTGATTGAAGCTGTACCTACTGAAGTCAAATTAGAACCAAAACCAACAACAAGAGGAGGTGTAGAATCGAGTATTTGTGAGGAGGATAAAGCTACAACGGCGGCTGAATACGTTTCCGACGGATTCGAAACCGCCAGTGAAAGCGATATTGTAAACGACCATCAGGATGAAGCTGAAAACAATCATGCCGGAAATCAATCTGTTCCCCCAGCGGATCATTCTTACCAAGATTCCCTCAACGACGATCAACTCAAACAGGTCCCCTCTCTCTGACGCTCTCTATATATAATTTCATGTTTCGAGAGGCTGTATGATTCGAAGCTTTGTGTGGGAAATTTAACTTTATTACTGATAGAATCACGAAATAACCTCAAATCAAATTTTGGATATCTGTAAACCACTTAGACGGCCGTTGGTTATACCTAACTATGCATACACATTTTACTTGTTTTTATTACCTATGAGTTTTTCTGATTCTTTTATATGAAATATACATTGTATAAAAGTTTAAAAGGAAAAAAAATCTAATGCTAGATTAGAGCTCTAGTATTGTTATGGATAATTGTGTTATTAGAGCTCCATTATAAAACTAGAAAAATATAACGGGCCTTACCATTACATTATTGTATGAACATATGATTGACTTGTTAAGGGTAAGCAAATGAGGTCACATGTATTTGGTTCATGATGGGTGATTTCAAATAGTAAAATGACCAGAAAAGAAACTGTAGATAAATGTTTACTTTAAAGATGAGTAGATATAGAATCATGTATGTTGTGTTGTTCTAGAATTTTTATCATATAGGACAGGGAAAAAGTATGTATCTTTAACGCCATAAGTTTCCATCTCTCTCTCTCTCTCTGTGTCTCTCTTCTCTGTTGTTGATTGAAACACTTCTGGAATCATTTTTTACACTTAGCAGTAGTAGTTTCTATCTCGAAACCATAAATTTTTATTTATTTTGGTATTATATTTGAGATGCAGAAAGCCTTAGAAGATGCAAGTGATGCAAAATTAGAAGGGAATAAGTTGTTTGGAGATGCGCAGTATGAAGAGGCATTATTGAAGTATGACCTTGCTCTACAACTTGCATCAGAGATTCCCTCTACTGCTGAATTACGTTCAATTTGTCACTCAAACCGTGCCACATGTTTCTTCAAAATGGTATGTTCTTTTCATGTCCACATCTAGGAGTTTATGTTACAAAAACATTTTACAGAAGTCAGATTGTTAAATTGAGTTGCAGTTTAGCGTGTGGGACATCTCCTGCGTATGTGAAATATAATGCCAGTGGTCATTTTGAAATCAATACCTACTTGAAGATCTACTAAACATTGATTGAAAAGCTAGGATTATCATTGAAAAATAAAATAAAAATAGCAGTATCCATCTTATTGTAATTAGCATGTGAGGAGATAGAATTCTAAGATGGTAGTGATGTTCAGTTGCTTTTAGTTATTGAGTAACGAGTATTTCAGTTTGTTTATTACTCAAAGATTACCTATTCAAATAATACTTCTAAAATGAGATACGATGATTGTTGTTTAATCAGTTCTCTGACAGCTGAGCTTGTGAGCGTCATAGTTTTAACTTAATCTGTCTCTAAAATGATAAAAAAAGAAATGAATTGGTAGGCCGCTGAAGTATGATAATGATATTCTTGAATGGCAGGTTGTAACTAAAATCTGATTTCATTTTATTGATACACGGAGGCAACTATAATTAGAATGAGCAGCTCTTTTATGCTGAGGTTAATTTGATTTGAGCTCTAGAGACAAAATATGCCAGGGGCACTCGATTGGCGCTGTGGCATATTTTGAAAGACAATAGCTGAATATTGCTGCATGTCCAGAAATCGCATTCGTGTGAGAAATCATAGGATCATACATAGTTTTGAGTCTTATGGCTTGTTCTTATCTATGATTATTGGGAGGCTTATTTTCATTCCTAAAGGTTTTCCATAGAGTATCCACTACATTTCTTAAAACAATTTTTGTTCCTGGTCTTTCTTTATTTTTCAATTGTAATTAAATATTTTAAAAAAAAAGGAATTTGGCCATTGTGTTTAAAGATTCTTGTTTTATTTCATTTTTTGGTTGCTTATTTATGTCTCAGGGAAATTATGAGGACTCAATCAAGGAATGCACAAAGGCTTTAGACCTGAATCCTTCATACATGAAAGCACTGCTTAGAAGAGCTGATGCTCATGAAAAGCTTGAACACTATGAAGAGGCTGTTGCTGGTATTGTTGGATTGCTGTTGTAAACATATGATAATATCATGATTGAAATGCTTTGTTAATTGCTGGTTTTTTTCTCAATAAACTGCATTTGTGATGTCATTTTAACTCTCTCCTCCTGGACAGCATTGAAGAATCTTTCTTGTTTTTTTCTTATTTTAGGGTGTTGTCTTGCAGATATGACGAAAATTGTGGACATGGATCCTTTGAATCACCAGGCTAAGAGGTCAATTCTCCGTTTAGAGCCATTGGCGAGAGAAAAGCGCGAGAAGATGAAGGAAGAAATGATGGGTAAAAGCTCGGACAGTATCTCAATGCTGTAGTTACATTACCTGTTTCGTTTGTTTTATTGATTGAAATTCTAGTTTTTAGTCTATGAACCGGAAATGACTTCAATATCTCACCTTTCATATCTTCTCAAGCTAAAGGGATGATAAGCTGGGATAACATGTTGAGATTGTCCCCCCACTTTAGTCGTGGCGACCTGCCCTGCACTCCTGTTTTGGTTCACTTGTTCATCACCAATCATAGCATCTGTGTGCTGTAGAAATTTTAAATTCTTAAAATTACAAAATGTTCTATTCTTTGCTTTCTATATTAATTTTTCTTTTCTCTCCTTGATTTCAACAAATGAATTCTTAAATGAAAAGATCAAAGAAATTTTGTTATACTTCATTAGGTAGGCCAAGAAGTAGATTACTGTGTTAGACCTTGGTTGGTCAGTCCTTACAAAGCTTTTAAATTCAAAGGTTACTGCTGCAATATTTGCTAGGCTAATTTATAAAACAAACTTTTAGTATTATATGAATAAAAAACACACTGTTTTATGATTATCATAGTGTGCTTCCATCTTTCCTGTGAATAAATCATTTAGATTGCTTCTACTGCTGCAGAACTGGATCATCACATGGTTTCAGTCTCAAAATCTTCCTTTCTAAATTCAAGTGGTTGTATCCATTAATTTTCTATTTATGTGTTTGTCTGAAGCTTTACCACTTCTATATAGCTGTTTCTTAGTCACAATTTTCTGTGTAGGGTGCAAGCATCTTCTGTATTGTTTCTGCAGATATGATATTTTGCATCCTTCATGTGACCTATTGATTCATTTGAATTCAATGTGTGTGCAGGGAAGTTAAAGGAAATGGGAAACTCCATTCTGGGTAAGTTTGGGATGAGCGTTGACAATTTTAAAGCCGTCCAAGATCCAAACACGGGTTCTTATTCTATTTCATTCCAGCGCTAGTTAATGCTTCTTGTGTTAATTTTGGTGCAAGCTTTTCATCAGAAAGAAACTATGTAAAAATATGATGATAATTCAAGGAATTTCACAAATTAGTTTTTTTTTTTTTGGGGGTGTGTGGCTGGAGTATATGATTTCTTCTGTATTTCAATTGAGATTTTAGATCTGAAACTCTAGTCTCTCTACTTGAATTGGAAAGTTAGTTTTTCCCAGTCTGAGTCAGGGAGGCACTATGCTAGTCAGCGTAGCACGATGCTTGTTGAGTATAGAATAATTTCTTAGTTATGGAAGTTGGTTGGTTCGGATTTTTTTTTTTGATAATGGAAGATTATTTTTTATATATTAATTCTATTTTGAAGAGTTTCTTATGGTTCCAAGTGTCAGTCTGGTGATACCCTTACACTAAAACTACTAGGCACACCAAACTTTGTTTTCAGTATAGGATGATACGGTATTATATGCATGACTTGGCAATTGGCTTAATATGCGGTATTTATTTGAATGTTGGATTGGATGGAAAAAGTGGTTGGTGGAACCTATACGTGAGACATTAGCTGCAGTACTTATATTTTTAGTACTTATATTTTTTTTTATTTGGCTGATTATCGAGCACTAAATTTATAGCTTAAATATGAATTAGTATCTTAAACTATAGGTCATATTTTATTTTGGTGATTTACCTTTCAATTTTGTCAATTAGGTGATTAAACTATCAATTTTTTTTAATTGCAACAAATTGAACATACCACGTCAGAAATTGATGACGTGACTCCGCTGACTAAGCTAATCAATGTACACATGTAATTAAAAATTATTATTTCAAATGAATTTTACATTTATTAAATGTCTAAGGGTAAAAAAGTCAAATTACTATTATATATCTGATTGCTTTTTTATTTCTACCTCCATCTCCGGCGTCTGTGCCTCCATCTCCGGCTGCAACTCAAAGTGTTTCTGCCATTTTTCAAAATCTTCAATCTCACTCCTCTCAAATTCTTGTCTAGTAAACAAGAGAACAAAAATAATACCAATTTAGGAGAGAAAATTAAACCATTAAAACACTGGTAGATTATGCCATTTCTTCATCAGCTACAAT
This sequence comes from Panax notoginseng, assembly GCA_016801055.1. Classification (NCBI taxonomy): domain Eukaryota; kingdom Viridiplantae; phylum Streptophyta; class Magnoliopsida; order Apiales; family Araliaceae; genus Panax; species Panax notoginseng. The sequence continues at coordinate 248,417,050 of CM029013.1, forward strand.
TTTTTTCACCAAAAAACTGTCAAAAACAAACAGATCAGGTACAAAATGGGAGGGAACTGTAAGATCCGCAACAGCCCAGTCACATCCATGGATGCCGACGAACTGGGTATCGGAGATTAGGCAAAAAAAATCAATAAATCAGATTCTGAGCATTAGAAATCAAATCTAATAAAAGCTTTAATCGATTTGATGAGATATAGAGCTTAAAGCTTTTATTAGATTGGAAAAAAAAGCTTTTATTAGATTAGATGGGAAAACCACGTTGTCCAGCAGCAATTGTAAAAGTAAATTTGATGAGATTGATCTTCGGATTTCTCAGGTTGCAGTTATGCCCTCATAGCTGGAATTGAAATTCAATGATTGATCTTCAAAGTATTGTTTGCCATCTCAGTGCTATTTATACATTACCTTCAGTTAGTCTACTGCATGCTAATCAATTTCAAATGGATCAAAAGTGAGAACGATGAGATAATATCTGTACATTTTTGAGACCCTGTCAAAAAACACCGAGTTCATAACTAAATAAAAAATAAAAATAAAAATAAACAAGCTTTTAAGTTCTTCTTGGAAGTTCATATCCACATTCCTAAACAGTTCTGCATGCATCTGATTGGTTTTATTGCAACTCTGGAGAATTTTTTGATTTTGAGACATAGGTTTTTTTTGGGCTTTAATCGATTTGATCGAAGATGGGGCTTTGATTGATCTGTGATGGTTTTAGACTTTTGTGAGTTGCCGAAGTTACCCTTTAATGTATAATTAATGTGCAACTAGATATTAAAATAAATTTTTTTTGAAACACATCAGCTGCACTATGGCCTACTTAGAGAGCCACGTCATCAATTGGTGACGTGACATGCTTAATTGAATGAAAATAAAAAAAATTAATAGTTTAATCATCTAATTGACAAAATTGAAAGATAAATCATCGAAATGAAATATAACCCGTAGTTTAATGTAGTAATTTATATTTAAGCCTAAATTTATTAGCTTTATTTGTATTAACTCTTAGTAAAAGTTAAAATAAAATATATCTATTTTTTAGGATGGGTGAAAGTTATATATATATATATATATATATATATATATATATATATATATATGTGTGTGTGTGTGTGTGTGTGTGTGCGCGCGCGCGCGCGCGCAAGTGTTTGTTCATTTCCAAGTAAATTCGGATCCAAAGCAATTTGATCCATACTATGAAAATAATCCAATGTCCATTTTGTGTTTGTCACAAGCTTTGCTTGTCTCCCAGAATAAGAGCCAGAGATTGGATTACATAGTACATCTCTAAGCAGTGCTCTTAAAACAACTGATAATCTTTCGCTGATAACTTGGGACAACTTTACAAACAAAGATGTTCACCAATCAATATTCAATTTATCACTACCTGATCTGGTGGCAGCCAAAGCACCCACCAATGAAGTAATAATATCTTGTAGCAATGGGATCACGGAATTGCACAAACAACAATTATTTACCGAGTTGGGGAAATCTAGATAGAAACTTCTCGCTCATGCTTGTAGGCTGTCACCTTCCGAGAGCCATTTATCGGCTAACAGTTCAGCATGTTGCTCCAAATACTCTATGCTATTCATCTCTGTTAACCTGCGTTGAAAAGTAGTTTTACCTTTGGTCACTTTAGTTGCAAGGAGCATACAAGAACACTAGCTAATCTTGCTTTTTCTACAATCAAATAAATTTAAAACTATATTTCTTCCTAGCTTCACACCTAAATGTACAACTGTTGAACTTCAAATTCCCCTCAAGCCGCTGGGCACTTGAACTTCGACCGCATATTTCTTACAAGAATACTAGCAGAAAACAACACATTCACTACTAATGCTTACTGAAAACATTTCCAACGCAAAAATTATCAAGACCAAACAGCTCAGAAATGCACTAGTACATTTTTCCAATTTACTCGATAATGGGGGTCACAGAGTACATGGTGCAAAAAATGATTCTTCCCGTCAGGGAAAAAAACTAGCAAGAAAACTGAATTTAGTGGAAAGGGCCTGCACCGAAAGAAAAAGAAAGGGAAAGGGGAAGGGCGTAACTAATTTGAATCATTACTGTACTGTTCAACTGCATAATAATATCTGTGCCAAATTGAGAAAAGAGATTTAGGACAGAGTACCGTACCTACTGATGGTGCGATCTTTTGCAAATCCCAATTCATTATCCACACAAAGATCAAAATCATCATTTTTCCTTGATCTTGAAGAGGTTCTAGGAGCCATATTTTGTGCATCAGAGATTGTCACGATCCTTTTAAAAAGTTCGAGGGGAGTCCCCTCAGCTGTACACATCAATCGGGCTTTATTTTCATACATCACCTGTAAATGCAATGGAGAGATGGTATAAGTTTCAAGTTTCCTGCTTCTTTTTTTCGCCTTTTCTTTTCAGTCAAATAAAACCTCAAAACTACTAAGACTATTTCTTACAAACTTGGACTTTAAAATGTGTACTCTCATTCTGAGCGAGGAAATATAAATTGTAGAGATTATTATTATTTTCTAGTTTCATACTGCATCCCTTTCCAAGAGCTATAATATTGGGGCATCTTTTGGCACTTTTGGCAATCAGGGAGCCCAATTCTTGATATCAATAGTTTAATACATGGTCAAAGTTTTAAGCCAAATAAGAAGAAAATGGACTAACGTCAACTAGAGTGACGAACCGATAGGCAGCTGTCCTGTTGTGGAGCCCAAAAATTGGCACGCCATCCAAAGCCAGGGTATGAAAGCTCTCTGCAAAAGAAGATCACATTTTGTTATGAATTTTTTGTAAAGGGAAAAGATCTGCACAAACAAGACGATGCATTGGAATTTTTATATCAATGAACCAACTAAACTATAATTGGAATCATCAAATAAAACAATTAATGGTACTTCATAACAACCTACAATTCAAAGGAATAAACAGAAAATAAAGATCTGAACAGTTCATGCTAATGTACTGCATTTAGATAACCGCCTTGATCCTAATTAGGTTAAGACAGGCTTAAATTCTATGGTACTTCAACTCCTGAAACTTGATACAAAACTCAACCACATTAAGCATCAAACAACTTCTTGGTATCAGCTAATGCAGCTTAAAGGCTTATACGAAAACCCACTCAATATGAATATGACTTACTAAACAATCCAAAATAGTCTGCAGCTCCAAGAGGTTTGTCACAGAGTTCCTCAAAAGGAAAGTACGCACATCCATTAGCACCATGTGGAATCTGATCAGGAATAATATTTGAAAGAAAAAAGGTTAAGAAAATAAAATGCTTTACATATGCCTCATTAAATCATAGCTGCAGTGAATCTGAAGGGAACTTCTAGCATATATACCTGCAATCTCCTTCCCATAACAACTTCCACCTCTTTTGGACCACCTGTGTAATTACCAATTAACTGCTCAAACTTTTGCTTAAGAAGACCAGATACATATTTCTCGATGAAATAAAAACCTTGCTCAGCCTGCAGTTCAATTAAAAAGATAAAAAAAATAATTGCCAGATAGCTAAGCAGAAATTGCGAGCTAAAAAATCAAACAAGCTATTCTAGAAAACTTAGAAAATGTAGAGTTGGTATAATATTGCACCGAAGTCATTTTCCGATAGTCTGTTGATGAACCAATTTCATGAGCTACACATCTTTCCTACATTCAGACAAGTGCAAAGTTACTAACCAATAAGACAACGAACAAGAAATCAATAGACTTGAACATTTAGTTTCACATATATCACTGAATGAATATTAAGGCCAAGTGTTACAAGGTAGCAAATGATCGGATAAGATCAAGCCAGAGCAAATGTTTCTCCAATGTCAGAAGTGGCTGTTTAATATTAAGAATCCAAATTTGTCTCTTTCCATTGCCATTGTATTGACGTGAGTAAAAGCTCACTGGCTTGAGCTTATCTGATCAACACACTCCATTAAGGAATATCCGTAAAGCATACCTTCAAGGTGGAAATAAATGGTAGAAAAAGATCTCTCTGTAATCCACGTTCATAAAGGTTATCTGGAGCACGGTTTGAAGTAGCAACAAGAATCTATTCTTACCAACAGATCACAAATGCACACATAAAAATCCTATGTCATTTCCGGAAGAAAATCATAGGTGAAAGTAAGGAGCATATGCAGACAGTTAACATTTCTTGGTTTTAGGACTTACAATGCCATTTTTGAATAGATGTCTAAATAATCGATTTAGTATTAATGCATCAGCAACATCAGTAACCTTTAAAAGATCAGAAAAGGAAGGGAGAATCAGAACCAGCAATCAAGTAGATTGTCCAAATGGTATCTACATCAAAGCAATGAATTTAGGCTAGCCATTACATACCATAAATTCATCAAGACATAACAAAATTGATTCATCAGATATCTCCCCTGCAACAACTTCAAGGGGATCAGCCACACCCTTATGCTTCTGCACTTACATAATGTTAATAACCATTATAATTGGTATAAAATCAGTCACTAGTCCGCAGTTAGAAGCTAGAACGTACAATAATGTTCTTACCTGCAAGCGACTGTGAACATTCAACATGAAGTCATGAAAATGGATTCTCTTTTTCCTCCAACTGAGAGGCCTGAGAGAACAGAAATAAGAGCTAAGAGACAAAAGTAAGTGAATGATAACTGCCTAACTGCTTTTATTTTTTCTGCACATGATGTCTATAATTACATTCAGGGGAAGTTCTCTCAATTCATATCAACATTTAAGTAACTGAAAGGAGAAATCAATTAGAATTAATCCTTACAGTTGTTCGAAAAACAAATCCATCAACATAGTTTTACCAGTGCCAACTCCTCCGTAAAGATAAAGTCCTTTCACAGGTGAGTACGAAGACTGTGGCATGAACCTAGACCACAACCACCTACTCCTGAAGGTGAACTAACGTGAATAAAGGATGACAGGGTATCATTTTTGGTTTTCATTTATTTATTGGGGAGGAGGAGAAGAAACAAATAGATATACTCAAGTATATAGAATAAGATGCACAACATCAATAAGAAGGTTCTCTCAGTCGAAGTCTTTACCTCCCTGCTTTCTCAGAGGCAGTATAACGATCCAAATGACAGGCATTAGCTGACTCAACAAGCTCATCATATAGTCTCTGAAGTTCTCTTAAGGTGCCTACCTGCAAAGTTACTGTCAGGATATAATCAAACAGATAAGAACTAAGCTCTGCAGGAGCCCATTTACTATAACATATATCTTGCTTGCAGCTTATATAATCAATTTGGGGTCTAGAAATCAATATAAATACCTCATTAAGCTATCGTCAAATAGTGCGAATTACATAATAGTACAATAATCATACAAACCACATAATAGGTGCAGCAATAATTTTCTATGTATATGAGCAAGCAAAAAAATGCAAATCTCATTAAATTAAAAAATTATATATACACGCCAAAACGTGAAGAAATAATTTTAAGAGTGCAAAATGTTATTGTTTATCATATATGGCCTAAAGACAAAACTAAACTAAATATTTAATTCTAGTTTCACTACAAGAATGCAGACTAAATCAATTGCCATACCTGGCAAGTATCACCATCCAAAAGCTCCCCTGCAGAAATTCTACGCTCATACTCCACAAGAGGGCCTGCACTAACTGATTCTTTGATATAATCAACAAGCCCACAACAATATGAGACCTTTATGACCAAAATCCAAAATCAATTTCAAGTAACTGAAAAAAGAAAGGAAAAAACAAACGTACAGATCATTGTAACAGCATACCTCCAGTAGTAACTTTAGTAACAGCAGTAAATACAGCTCTTGAAATCATAAAAGAGGGGTGTCCCCAAAAATTTATATCCTCATTATATGACTGCTTATACAAAGGCTTGAGATTTGTATCAAGCAAAAAATTTGGTCTTTTGACTAGCCCTCTACAGATGCTGCCCCGTCGAAGCTGAAAAGCTGATCTAAAATGTCGTACAGATTGAACAAATTTTCTCATCTTTAATCCAGAGCTCTGATGTAATTACAGAAACTTAAACCACTCCGCCGACGAGCTCACAAGTCTTTGAATCACACAAAGTTCTGAAATTGATTGATAAAAAATATATCAAATTTTGACCTTTATATTGTCCGTTCTTATCCATCAAATACTTATGAGATTAACAAAACATAACATTGATGAAGAAAAAAAAACATCTTTCTGAACCTCAAAATTCTGGACAATTTACTAATTTAGCACCAGAGTCGTATCTTTTCAAGGATAATGAGAGTAAAATGGGAAGGAGTCTACCTGGATTGGATGATTGACCAACTCAGTTATTCCACAATTGCAATATATACCCGGAAGGCCGGAATTCTCCTGCCTGCTGAAGAAAGTAGCAATCACAAAGGAGTATATTATATGAGATTTGTGTTTAAATTACCAAACTACATAGTACATATACCAAAAAAAACTTATATATTATAAACATGTGGCCGAGAGGTGCAAAAAGTCATCGAACGCTAAATCTCAGGGACTCCTCCTACGCAGAGGAGAGAGAGAGGGGGAGATGAAAGTTGGTAATGGGATCAGGTCTTTAATTCTTTCTTGATCCTTTTTCTCTGTATATATATATAAAACATCTTGAAAAGACTTCTATATTAGTAGTACATAAATACTACAACCGTCAAAGGAAAAAAATTATTTTTATAAAAATATCAACTCTCATAGTTACAGGTGACTATCTGACTCATTTACACTATTTCAATGATTATTTTTATCATTTAATAAGACGAGTGACCTAGAACATGATAATAGAATAATTTTAGGGGGATATTTTTTATTGATATTGTTAGTGATATTATTATTATTATTATTTTTTTTAAATGTACCTCTTAAAAAATGTATAGTATTTATTTTAACTGAAATTTTTATAAAAAATAGTGTTTTATGTGTAATTTGGATACATACAAAAAACAGGATAAGTATAGTATATACATCCCTGTTTCTTTCCTGTATCCAAATTACACATAAAATACTGTTTTTTATAAAAATTTCAGTTGAAATAAATACTATACATTTTTTGAGAGGTATTACAAAAAAAAAATACCAAAAAAAAAATATCACTACTCAATATCAAAAAAAAATGTCGCCGTTGAAGTACTCTATTTTCTACTCCTATTCTCCTTGATGCTTTCTCCTTGATGCTTGGACCACGGAATACGGATGGTTAAAGATGAATCATTATGGAACTTTCGCGTTAGAAAATAATATTTTTTTATAAAAATTGTCGTAATAAATTTTATATCAACGATTTTTATTGTTATTGTATATTTATAACAATATTTTATATTTAAAAATATTGAAAAAATATTATGAAAATGTCAATGTATATTATACTACTATATAACATTCCCACTCCACTTGTATGAGCCCCTCCGCTATGAACCTTTTATGCGATACTACCATGCTGATGGGCAAACACACGCATAAAACAGAAAAGAAAACAAAAAAGTTAAAAAAAATAAAGAGTAAATTATAATTTATCACGTAATCGATTCAAATTTATTTGGAGTCATCTATAATTTAAAAGTAAACTTTTAACCACATCTAGTTTCATAAACATAATAAACTAATTCTTTTGGTTCTTAATCTACTACTTAGAAAAATCACATCAAACTATTTTTAATTCTTTTCTCTCCAAGATAAATGTTATTTAATTTTATTTACTCCACTCGTTCCAACATTAAGAATAATATTGATTTTTAAAATCAAATTAAGAAATTTTTCAAATTCAAAATTGAGTTGAATTCTTTTAATTTTAATATATATTACGATGAAATTTATAAACTATCTAACAAGAATTACTCATTGTTAGATTTATTTTTTTTAATAATTTTAAATGAACCATCTCAATTTTGAGTTTGAAAATATCTTATGTGACGCCTCCAAAATAAGTTCACACAACTCATTTTGAGTCGTCAAATACACATTACTAAATACAAATATAAATATTCCTATATTACAAATATTAAACTGTCTTACAAAATACGACAACACATAAGTTGTGAATTTCAATACAAATATTGTACTAAATATACCAAATTATTACAATGTCATATAAAATACAACAAAAAATATTTCAAGTCTTCAAAGGAACACGAGAAGATTTTTGTCATCCTCGTTCTAATGGGGTGTATTTTTGACACTTCCAAATTCAAGTTCACCTCACCCTATTGTTGTTCACCAAAATTAACTATTAAATGACGTATAAAATACGACACACACATTTTAAGTTCTCGATACAATTATATATTGTCATGCTGTTTTATAATGTATTGAGAAACTTCAAGAGTCACAGACCATCACTCTATTCCCCTATTATTCCTGCTCGACCTAGCTACACTTTTATTACCTGAAAGGAATTATGAAGCAAAAAAATGAGCACAAATAGCCCAATAAAGAGTATTATGACTAAAGATAATTAAATTATCAATAGCATTCATCAATAATAAATCAGATATTTATAACATATGGTAGATGATAAAAATGTTCAACTATAATTGCAGCGGAATCAACAATTCATTAGAAGAGTAAAAAAGAACATTATGTCTACCATCTCCTCCAAATTAAAAGTTCATCATTAATATTTAATTCTTGTAATACCCATTAACAGTTCTTTGTTGTACATTGGACAAAGAGAACTTTCATCACTTATCTTCACCTGAACCACCAAATATTATAGTTAAATTCACAATTCATGTTTTATAATAATGTAAATCAATAATTTCTCCTTACCACAAAGGTTTAATAGAACTTTCACTCAATGTCCTTGCCACAAAGGCTAAAGACACTCACCATGCATGCGGTAGTCCGCGTAGACAGGTTATTCCAACAAAATAATAAAGAATAGAATAACAAAAGGATTTCACCATGCATGCGGTAATCCGCGTAGACATGTTATTCTAACAGAATAATAAAGAACGGAATAACAACCCTTACGAGTATTAAAAGAAAATAACTCTCTTCATGAATACGAAAGAAATAATACCCCTTACGAATATAACAAATAATATCTTTTACGAATACAACAAATAATATCCCTTACGAGTAAGAAATAAATAACATCCCTTACTGATATTAAATAAATAATACCCCTTACCCTAATAAAAATTTAGAGACTGCACAAGGGTAATACCAGAATACTCATCTTCTTTCTCTCTATAGTTTCTCTCTCTAGAGTTTCAGTGAATTCGTAAGAAATAATGAATGAATGAACTTCTATTTGTAGGAAAAAGGACTGAATAGTAACTAATTCATGAACGGCCCAGATTAATTTACTTTTAAACGGACGGTCCATATTGATTTACTATTAAAACTAAAAGCAACGGTCCATACTGATTTACTATTAAAACTTTAAACCAGCGATCCATATTGAAATTTAACTAGGCACACTTAAAAGGGGGGTTGAATAAGTGTAGGAGCAATCTATGACCAACTTTTAAAAACTATTAATTTCAGGCTATTATAATGATTGAAATCAGTTTACTGAATTAATATAGCCTATTAAGTAAAACACTTGATGTTTAAAGAATTATCTTAATATAATGCAAGTAGTCAAATTAAGATAATTAAGTGACTTATGTGATTTTAAAGTAAATCAAATAATAAAATCAACACCAAGATTTTTACGTGGTTCAACTATTACCCTCAATGATAATAGCCTAGTCCACGTCCAATACCAACTAGTATTGGAGACTCACTTTATTTATTTCTTTATAAATAAATACAGATTACAAAACAGATTCTAACAAAAATTAATTAATAATTAATTTCCCTTGAGCTCTCTTGCTCCTTGTCCACCTATGCACCTTTCAAGCACCTTTGATTCCTGGAACCTGTTTGTAACCTCCTTTTCTAATCCATCAGGATTAAACCTTTAGACTACACTTAGTCTAACAATAAAAAAAATGAATACAATATAGAGGTCTATGATCAATGCAAGAATAATCAATTTAACAATTAAAGGCTCAACTATATGCAACGATCAATTAGCACAAAAAGATAAACAATTAATTTCTTACCAAATACCAGCTCAAATATATTAGAAATAAATTGCTTAGCTGCTCAACAGTTTGCACCAATAGAATAAAGTTGCTCGATAAATATCAGTGTAGTGCAAGCTAATAAATTAGTGAGTTGTATATTTTTTGTAAGACCCCGAATTTTATAAAATAAAAGTATTCAAATTTTCTTATAATTACTATTCAGTAAACGGTTAAATTGATAAAAGTTTAAAGTTATGGGTGAAATGTTAATTTTTTTTTCAAAATAAGCAAGTGGTTATAAAATAATCATTGTTTTCGGGGAATATTCGTTTGATCGTGGAATATTCTTTCTGTCGGGGAATATTCGTACGACGGTGCAGCTATTTGTGGGCCCCATAACGAATAGCTGTCGGATGAAGATAACGATAAAAATTGAGTTTTTATAATTAACGGCGTAGTTGTTACCTTTAACACTGTTGGAATATCCGGTGGTTAAAATACAGTAATACGCGTTGTTACACAGTAGCACACGGATTGTACATTATTTTTGAATTATTGATTCTTACGGAGGAAGGCACTACTCAATAATTATTACAGTAGTTACTGTTCAATATTTTATTTTATTGATTCAATAATTGCTGCGTTGATATTTTTTATTATTGTTGTTTCAATAATTGTCACTGCACAGTATTTCCCATTATCAGATCAATAATTCATATTATTTGAATAATATTATTAGATAACATTATTGGCAATGTCTAGAAAATTCTGTCCAAGGAGAGGTTTGGTCATCTAATTGCGCGTCAATAAGGAGAAATCCTTATTGGAAAGCTCCCTCTTTCCTGGGAACGGCCTGGTTGTCATAAATGTGATTCTGTAATATTATTTGTGAATAATTAATTATTGATTCATATGATAAGAAAATATTCATTTTATGTGGATATAAATGATGGATTTATTTATGTGGTTATAAATGAAGGAATTAATGTTGAGGTATTTTATCAGTATTTTGTCGGATTGGAGGTATTAAAAGATCAAATCAGTGTTCTTACAGCTTTATTGTGTGAGTTATAATTTTTAATCTGACCGTTGGATCGTTGTGATTTTTGGATATGTTATACATATATAAGTTGAGTATATGTCCACAAATTTTGAACCGTTAAAAATGAACGTATGATTTGTTATGAATTTTACGAGATGACTGGTTTAGAAATTATTGAATTTTTAGAGTTAATCATTTTGGTAAAAAATTCTAGAATTGGTGGGCCCCACTCTTGATTGGTGAAGAAATATGCTGAGATTTTTATTAAAATGTGGTGGGTAGGAATAGTAGTAGGTAAAACCATCAGGTTGCAGGTTAAATCTGCTTCGGCGTGCTAACATTTTCCTATAAATAGAGGGCTAAATTAGAATTGAAAAACACACCAGAAACAAGTTTTCTCTCTTTCTCTCTCTATATTATGAAGCATATTTTGTGAGTATTTAGATACTTGGTGAGTTGCTATTCATCAGTGCAAGTTTCCTTCATCGTCACATCCGATATCCAGTCAGAAGTGCTGCTGTTTTGAGGTAAGGGATAGTAAGGGATTTTAAGGGTTGTTATGTTTTTCAGTTTCATAATTTTTCTGACCTTCAAAAATTTTGAAAAAATTTGAAATGATATTTTGATGAGTTTTCTTGATTGTGTCCTAAAATGGTGATTTTTGGATGTATAGATTAAGAGTTATGAATTTTATGAGAAAAGACTATTTTAAAAGTAACCGCTTATAACTTCTTGTGGTTAACTCCAAAATTGATAAAAATTTTATTGGGAGTACATGTATATGATAGGAGTATACTCTGTGAATTTCAAAATTTTTAGATAAAAATACAATTTATGATAAATGTCTAAATATTCGGTTGTTTTGGCCATATGAAAAATAGTAAATGAGTTTTAAAAATTCTGAGAAAAATATATGTTCAATATGAGACTATATTCTACTATATTCTATAAAAAAAATATTTTTGAAACTGATTTGATATTTTTCATAAAAATGGACTAGTTATGAATAAATGAATTAAATATATTATGTGAAGGAAGAAAATTGAAAAATAGGATTTTATGGCTTGAGAATCCTATATGAGGTATATGCAGATTTTTGATGAGGGTTTTGGTTATTAGTGATGAAACCTTATGAGTTTGAAATTTTAAGATGATTAAATGCATTATTTAGTAAAGTGTAAACAATTAAAATAAATTATTTATAAGTTTAAGAAATGTTATTCTTTCAATATCATTATACCAAAATATTGGTATAAATTTTATTGTTAAATTTTTACCTTTTTGTGTCGGGGTTACTATTCATGAGTTACTATTAATGAGTTACTATTCACGAGTTACTTTTCACGAGTTATTATTCACGAGTTACTATTCACGAGTACTATTCATGACAAAAATTAGTTTCTTTTTCTGACCAAATTATAGTTAATTTATGATTGTTGCTCTTGAAAATAAATGCAGTTGTTGATCATATTATTTTTATCATATATAACATTTTTATAACCCTGATGTTGAATTTCTCTTTCTCTTGAGTGTAAAGATGGGTAAATTATTGGTATGATCGTGACTGAGGAATATCTTTGGCCTGTAGTGCAAAAATAAATTGTTAACTGGTATGATCATGACCATTGAATTTATAATTGAATATCTTTAGCTTAAGTGTAAAGATGAATTGATTAACATGGTTATAATTATTGTTTATATAAATTTTAAAATGATTATATATTTCTTTGAGATATGAATATATTTAGCCTGTACTGCAAATATGAACTGTTGAGTAATATCTTTGGCCCGTAGTGCAAAGATGGTTTGTTAATGAATATCTTTGGCCGTAGTGCGAAGATGGATTTATTAGCATGATTATGAACAGGGACTGTGATTTGGTATAACCATGATCTTTGATGTTTCAGGTAAAGACAAGTGATGAAAATATTCTTCGTCCTGGGTGCGAAGAAAAATTTAAAATCACAATTATGATTATGAGTTATTCATATGATTGGGGAAAGGAACTGTTGAGTGATGTTATAGGGATAAAATATTGTTGGTAGATTTTTAACATGGAGAAGATAATAGACTTTATAGTCTATTTGACTCTTCTAATGGATTGCTCGTTCCGCTGCAACTATGGTTGAAATTTTTATCATTTACCATATGTTCTAAATCTCTGATTTATTACTGATGAAGACTATTGATAATTTAATTATCTTTAGTCATGATATTCTTTACTGGGCTAGTTGTGCTCACCCTTCTGTTTCACAATTTCTTTCAGGTAATAAGAGTGTAGCTGGGTCGAGCGGGGGTAACAGGAGAATAAAACGGTGGTCATCATTTAGTAGTTATATTTGGTGAATCATCTAGGGTGAAGCGAACTCAACGTTGGAAGGGTGTTTTACCACTATCATACAAGATGTCTAATGACATACAACCTCGTGTCATTATAAGACAGGATTGTGCTCATCCACTTGCTGAATATATTTACGAGCACTACCTATATAATCTTGGTATTTGTTTGAAGTTTAATTCTCAATTAGAGACAGTGGAGATAATGATAAGTCAAGAGAAGACTCACCATTGGGAAGAATATGATAGTAAACTTCTCGTTTTTCTTTGGGGTCTATTGGGTCAACCAAAGATAATTCTGTGGCCATATGATATCTATCATAACCTAGACTCATGGCCTCCCATGTACGAAGGTTTTCTTGAGCACTTCTCAAAGATTCAAATTTCTAAAACAGTTTTTGACTATACCTTTATGTAAGGTGTCATTGTGAGGTGCTGTCCACGGTTGGGACATGAGTCACATTTGGTATATATTTGTATCCAAACTCACAGCATATGTGTTGTTGTATTTTGCACGACAATTGTTGTAATAAAGTTGTAGTTATTTTCTGTACCATGTATTTGGCGACTCAAAATAGGTTGGATGGAATGGACCTATTTTGGGGACGTCACATTTTTCATCCATAAAAATACTGATTTATAGCCCCTCAAAATATTACCGTTATTATCAAAAAATAACGTTTTATGAGTCCACAAAATCTGGCTTGTTTAGAAACACCCTCCAACGGTAAAACATTGAATCAGTCCACAACATTAATATTTATCCAAAATCAAATTCCTATTAGTTATAAAGTTTGGATAAGTCAGAAGACCTTATAAAAAGATAACCACTAATCAACTCTGACTTATATCTCTCCAGGCATCAAGTAGCGTGTAGAAGTGGAGTATACCATTCCATATCTTTTTCCAAAAATCAAGGTCTTTTAAATTTCTAATATACCCATAATTATTGCTCCTTGAAAAACCACATACAAAACAAATCACAATAAAGTAGCTGCCGTTCTTTAGAGTTTCTAGGAAATCATGTATATCTACGTGTAGCAACAATTTTAAACAGTCCAAGAGATATCAATTAACTTCTAGACATGCAAAACATAAGAATATATAGCTTCTATCTTTTAGGCTTTCTAGGTACAATGCATAGAACTCCACGTGTAGCTAAAGAAAGATTTGACCAAGGGAAAACATGTACACGTAAGACATGTCACAAAATATTAATTCTTTTTGTACCAGTGACATATCTAATCTTAATATTAGAAAAACCTTTTTCATTTAGATTTTAAAAACATTTTTCATTTAAGACATATAACAAAATATAATGCAATAATATGTCCTAGGGCCTTTAAATGAAAAATTAATTATTATGTAATTGATCTTACATTTGATTTCCTAGAAAAGAGAAATCTTCTTCATATTCTTGAATCTCCAATCAAATCTCTTTATCACCAAAATACCTGAAACATCATAAAACAATTTAGTATTTGAACATTTCATCATCAAAACATAAGGCTAGAATATGACAAAGTCAACATTCTCCCCCTTTTTGATGATGACAACCCAAAATTGTTTAACTCTCATAAACTCCCCCTGGATATATGCATCACAAAATTTTACTCCCCCTAAATCCATGCAACAATATTATTTCAGGATACTAAAATGTGAAATTCAAATTTTCAATAAATTTGTTACCTGCAGTAATTGTTAGTTCATCAAATATCAAAATATTTACTGCAAATATATCAAATATTTCTTTTTGGTGATACACACCAAACCAAAACCAACATAAAATTTTAAAAACTTGTCCATAGCAACCCAAAATAAAAACCCAAAACAAAAACTTGTCCATAGTAACCCAAAATAAAATTAAAAAACTCTCCCCCTTTGTCATTAAACAAAAAGGAGAGCAGGTCATTCTTTGAGATCTACCACAACTGCTTGCCGGGCGGCCCTTTCTTTGAAGTAGGGTCGATGATTCGCACGATGAATCTTCTCAGCAAAGCTGAAGTCAGTAGCGAATTTGGGAGGTCTGGGAATGATTGATGCAGGTGGTAGAGGGACATCGAGAAATTCGCCTTGATACTCGGCCAACCAGTTGCAGTGAACCCACTCTGTAACAGTAGAATGTTTACGCTGCATATGTAGTTTAGAGCCCACATCGTTAAACCTCAGAGCCATAAATTCAGCTAACTCCCCAACCTGATTACTAACAAACTTAATTTCTTTACTCAACTGACAATAATTTCTATTAAGCCGACGTTGCATCAATTCAGCTAAGGCTGTTGTTTGCACCTTAAAACCAGCTTGCAAATCAATAAACTCATCTTCAATGTTATGATAAAGTTTATTGATTTCAGGTGCACCCAATGGCAACTTACCTTTTTCCAACAAAGACATACGGTTATGAAGAGCAGACATTTCAATTTGCATTTTCTCTTTATTACTAAGAATAACTTTCAACATATCTATAATTTCAGGAGAAGATTGGGTTAGAGGCAGAACAGGAGAGGATGGAATAGAGATTGGTGGAGCAGGAATCTCAGAAGGAACACGAACAAATAAACCATCAAGTAACATAATACGTGACATTTTCAAAGAAGTAACGCTGACAGAATCAGTGACCGAAACAGAATTTTCATTTTCAAAAGAAATTTTAAAATGACTAAACAAAGTAGTAAGAGTAGCACTGTACGGCAAACAAGTCTTGATTTTTCGCAAACAAGTAGTCATGTGATGAAGCATCATTTGAGACAAGTTAAAAGAAACACCTCTTAAAATTAGGGCAACAACTATCAAATCTTGATAGGTAAAATCTGTTCCCCCACCTAACCGAGGCAACAGATTGTATCTAACAAGATGATGAATGACATAAGATATAGGAGAGACATCAACAGTTTTAGGAGTGAAAACATCAATCAACAAATTGTTGTTCATCACAATTTGTAGTTGTTCAAGAGGAGTGAAATGAAAATGAACAACACCTTTCTTCGTAAAAGGATAAACACCAGAAGATGGAATATTTAAAATACTACCAAAATCGACGACTGTAAAATACAACTATTTTCCTTTGACAAAAGAAGTATAAAAATCACCATGACACTCTAAATTTGTGTAAAATTGTTGGACAAGTCTAGGATATGCCACAGACGGAGGAAAGAGCATAGATGAAAAACCACAAGACTCAAACAGTGGTCTCAAAGGAGATTGTTGAAAACAAATCTGATTAACCGACTTCTCATAGACAAATTGTTTTGGAAAAATGATGGTTTTAAAACGAACCTCATATGCGTTACTGCGAAAGTAGTTTTCAGGCAGATCAGAAGATAGATTAGGGTTTACCGAGATAGGAGGAGGTGAAACTTTTGGCTTGGAAGACTGAGTCTGACGTCGCCTAGAGGGTCCGGTGGATTTCGTCAGTGATGGACTGAAAGTGGAAGCATCAGATGCCGAAGAGTCCAAATACTCTTCCTCTGAGATGGTCCAGCAGTAGAGGGAGGAAAAATAGTGGTTTATTCGTCGACGAAATCCCTCATTGATCGTTTATGGGTTCTAGTTCTCATGATCTTCACAGAAAAGATGAGAATGGATAACAGTTTAAGAAAGGAGAGAGACTGAAACAAAACTAGAGTTAGAAAGAGGTTGAGGAGGATGAATTTTTTTTATATATAAATATATACATATCCCGAGACACTCAGCCGTCTAATAGTTTCAATAAAAAAAATTATGAGATATGCATGTACACACAGTTTCCTAGAAACCCATCTGTTGTCCGGTCTTTTCGATTTTCAAAAGAAATGATGAGAGGCGCCTAGAATCTCGCGTCCATGATTTTAAGTTAAAACATTCAATGCATGTATATCTACACGCTTACGTCTCTCAAGAAGCTCTACGTCTCCCCTAAACCCTTAGTCTATCCAGTCTTTTCGGTTATCAAAATAATTATGACAGATATGGCGTATAAAAAGAAAATACTTAAATTAACAACCGTAAATTCAAACACTTATTTTATTAGTTAATGAGATATTTATGCTAGCTAAGATAACGATAACACATATTTAAAAATAAATTATGCAAGACACATCCCAAGTTCTCTTCGTAACATGCAAAATCTATCTTTACTCAAAGGTTTAGTAAAAATATCTGCAATTTAATTTTCAGTTGGAATAAAAATCAATTTAATTAAACTTTTTGACACATTATCACGTAAAAAATGATGTCTCACTTCAATGTGTTTTGTACGTGAATATAACACGGGATTTTTAGATATATCTATAGCACTAGAATTATCACAATAGATAGGCACACAATCACATAATATGTCATAATCACATAGAGTTTGTCTCATCCATAAAATTTGTGAACAACAACTTTCTGCAGCTAGGTATTCACCCTCAGTAGTTGAAAGAGCTACTGAAGTTTGCTTTTTACTATGCCATGAAACGAGACTTTGTCCCAAGAAAGTACAAGCACCACTCGTACTTTTTCTATCAATTTGACATCCTGCATAGTCAACATCTGAATAGCCAATTAGTTCAAAATGATTGGAAATTGGATAAAATAACCCTAAATTTATTGTACCACTTAAATATTTCAAAATCCTTTTAACAGCATTTAAGTGAGATTCTTTTGGTTTAGCCTGAAATCTTGCACACAGACAAACACTATACATTATATCGGGTCTAGAAACGGTTAAATATAGTAAGCATCCAATCATACCTCGATATTTTGTTATATCAACATCAATACCTTTCTCATCAGTGGTGAGCTTTATTGATGTGCTCATTGGTGTACCTTTTGAGTTAGATCCTTCAAAGCCAAATCTCTTGAGTAGTTATTTTGTATATTTGGTTTGATGGATATAAATTCCTTCCTTTGTTTGCTTGATTTGTAGTCCCAAGAAGTAATTAAGCTCTCCCATCAAGCTCATGTCAAATTCTTTATGCATGCACTTGGAAAACCACTCACAAAGAAAATCATTAGTAGCACCAAATATTATATCATCTACATATATTTGAATAATAATAATATCGATATTTTTATGCTTAATAAATAATGTAGAATCTATCTTACCTCTAACAAACCCATTTGATAAGAGATACTTACTCAATCTTTCGTACCAAGCTCTTGGAGCTTGTTTCAAGCCATAAAGAGCTTTCTTTAGCTTGTACACATGATTAGGATACTTTTCATGCTCGAATCCAGGAGGATGTTTGACATATACCTCTTCATTGATGTATCCATTTAGAAAGGCGCTCTTTACATCCATTTGGTAGAGTGTAAACTTCTTGTGGCATGCAAAAGCTAACAGAATTCGGATTGATTCCAACCTTGCCACTGATGCATAGGTTTCTTCATAGTCGATCCCCTCTTGTTGGTTATATCCTTGAGCTACTAGCCTTGCTTTGTTACGAATGATTGTTCTGTGCTCATCAAGATTGTTCTTGAACACCCATTTAGTACCAATGATGGAAACATCTTTTGGAGGAGATATGAGTTCCCACACTTGACATCTCTCAAATTGTTGAAGTTCTTCTTGCATTGCCAATAGCCAGTTCTCATCAAGAATTGCATCCTTTGCATTCTTTGGCTCAACCTGTGATAAAAATGCAGAGAATGCACAATAATTTTGTAAACCTCTTCGTGTGGTTATACCTTTATTGATATCTCCAATGATATTTTCTGGAGGATGATTCTTGATGTATCTAGCTGTTCTTGGCATTTGGATATTATGCATAACTTCCTCTTGATCATTAGACTCATCTTCAGTATCCTGTAAATTTTCAGGTTCACGTTCATGCTGGTCATTCATTTCAGGTTGCTGAATTTGTTCATTCGGTCTCCTGGTTTGTTCATTTCGATTTGCTGAAATGTTGACTATCTCCAAATTACCTGCATCTTCTTCACTTTCTTTTGGAAGATCATTGTTAGTCTCATTGAAAGTGATATGAACCGATTCTTCTACACATGACTTTCTAATATTGAAGATACGATAAGCCTTACTATTTTGAGAATAGCCAATAAATATTTCTTCATATGACTTAGCATCAAATTTTCCCAAATTGTCACTTGTATTTAAGATAAAACATTTAGAACCAAATATTTTGAAATAACTTATGTTTGAAATTTTATTATTCAAAAGCTCATATGGTCTTTTCAAAATAATAGGACGAATGAGTACTCTATTTAAAACATAACATGATGTACTTACTGCTTCGGCCCAAAATTTCTTTGGAAGCTTACTTTCTTGTAATATAGTTTTTGCTGTCTCTTGTAGAGTCCTATTCTTCCTTTCCACCACCCCATTTTCTTGAGGGGTCCTTGGTGCTGAAAATTCATGGCTAATACCTCTTTGATCACAAAAGGTTATAAAATCTTTTTGAAATTCAATACCATGATCACTTCTAATTCTAATGAGTTTGTAACTATACTTGGTTTCAAGATTCCTTATTAATTTTTCAAACTCTTTAAATGCTTCATCCTTAGTTCTTAAAAATAATACCCATGCGTATCTTGAAAAATCATCAACTATTACAAATGCATAAAATTTACCATTAATAGTAGAATGTCTTTTCGGTCCAAATAAATCAAGATGAAGTAATTGCAAGGGAGAGGAGGTTGATACCCTATTCTTTGCTGTAAAAGAAGTTCTTACTTGTTTTTCCAGTTGACAAGGAATGCATATTCCTTTCTTTTCAAACCTGATTTTTGGCAACCCTTTGACGAGATTCTTTGAGGATAATTTCTTAATTAAGTCCATGTGAACATGCCCCATTATTTTATGCCATAGATAAGCTTCATCTTGTACTGAAGTAAGACATAGTTCTTCATCCTGTTACTCAAAATCAATATTATATATATTTCATTCTCTTCGTGCAACTAGAGTAGTATCGTTAGTACCATGAAATATTGTGCATTTATCTTTTTCAAAATTAACTTGATGGTCATTATCCATTAATTGACTGATACTAATTAAATTAAATTCTAGACCGTTAACAAGGTGAACATTATTTATACTTACCTTGCCGTTGCCGATTTTACCTTTTTCGATTATTTCGCAGGTTTTATTGTCTCCAAAAGTGACCGTTCCATTCTTCTTCTTGACACTTAGTTCTATAAACTTTGATTTATCACCAGTCATGTGATGAGAGCATCCACTATCAAGAATCTATTTTTGAGATGGAACTCTTGCCTTTAAACATACCTGTCAAGAAACAATAATTTATCCTTTTGGTACCCATATCTTTTTGGGTCCACTTATGTTAGTAGCAAGTAAATCACACTTTTTAATCCATACCTTTTTAACATTGTTTCGTTTCTTAAAACAATTTATATCTAAATGACCTTTAATACCACAATGTTTACAAGTTGTGAAAGGCGAGCAATAATTTAAACTAAAACGTGACTTTGATTTTAACATTTTGATATTACTCTTTTTATGCATAGAAACATAACCAATTCCTTGTCTTTCAAAACTAGGTCTTTGTTTTCCTAATATGACATTTAGATTTTCTTCACCTTGAACAAATTTAGCAAGAGATGATTTTAGTGAGTCTATTTCTTTTTGAAGTTCATTATTAGGAAATGTTTTAACAGGAGATTTATCACTAAATGCATCAATACACACATCTCTCATTTTTAACTCATTAGTCAATTTTTGAACTTCATTATTTAAGAATTTTACCTTATTGAAAAGTATTTTATTATAATTGTCTAAATAATCAATTTTTGCAATCAAAACCTTTTCTTCTTTACATGTAGATTCTTTTTCAATTTCTTTCTTTTCATCTATTAGTGAATCTACTTCATCCATTTGTGTATTAACTAATCCTTTTAAGCTTACATTCTTTTCTCTTAATTTCTTATTTTCTTGTTCTAAAGAGTTTAGTTCATTAAGAGATACCTGATTAGATTCACCTTCAATTCCCACGAAGCATACTTGTGCTATCTCATCTTTAGCATCGATCTCTACTTCGGATTCTTCATCACTCAAGTAATAAAGGCTTTGTTCTTCTTGTTGTCTTTGAAGCTTGTCTTCCCTTTATTCTTTAATTGAAAACAGTCTTTCTTGAAGTGACCAGGACGTCCACATTCGAAACACGTCTCTTCAGTTTGCTTTCCTTTGAATTTATTTGAATTGAAAGTGTTCCTTCTCTTGTTTTTTCCTTTGTAGTAACCCCTTTAGTTTCCTTGACATCATTGCTATTTCTTCATCGGAGTTATCATCAAGCTCCTCCTCATTATCTGCAGTAAGAGCCAAGACCTTTCTTCGAGGAGTTTCCTCCTCATCATCATATCTCTTTAACTGATGTTCATATTCTTCTAACTCTCTAAATAAAGTTAAAGTATCCATGGAAGAAATAGTAGCAGAATCTTGAAGAGTAGTGATTTTAGAAGCAAACCTTTTGGGCATAGCCCGAAGCAACTTACGGTTGATCTCACTTTGAGGAATAGTCTTGTCCAGCAAATTCAAGGAGTTTATAAGGACAAGAAATCTTGATTGAGCTAGCTTGATGGTTTCATCTTTTTCAAGCTTGAACATTTCATAATCGTGCATAAGCATGCTTGGCTTGACTTCTCGTACTTTGGAAGTACCTTCATGACTTACCACTAAAGTATCCCACATCTCTTTGGCTGTGTTGCATGAAGAGACTTTATCTATCTCGGATTGTACCATGCCGCTGAGAAGTGTGTTCATAGCCTTTGAATCATATGAGACCATATAGATTTCGGTTGAATCCATTTCTAGCAGAATCTTGGGTGACCCATCATCTCTTCGTGGAACAACTGGTCCGTTCTCCACAACCCACCATTCCCAAGGATCTCTTTTGAGATAGATCCTCATTTGAAATTTTCAGAAGTTGTAATTTTCTGTTCCAAACAACAAAGGAGGTCTATTGGTTGATTGACCTTCTTGATTGTTGTTTCCGAACTGTGCCATGTCAGAATCTTTCCCTACAAGTCACCTTTAAGACCAAGATAAGTAGAACCTCGCTTTGATACCAAATGAAATTTAACTAGGCACACTTAGAAGGGGGGTTGAATAAGTGTAGGAGCAATCTATGACCAACTTTTGAAAACTATTAATTTCAGGCTATTATAATGATTGAAATCAGTTTACTGAATTAATATAGCCTATTAAGTAAAATACTTGATATTTAAAGAATTATCTTAATATAATGCAAGTAGTCAAATTAAGATAATTAAGTGACTTATGTGATTTTAAAGTAAATCAAATAATAATATCAACACCAAGATTTTTACGTAGTTCAACTATTACCCTCAATGATAATAGCCTAGTCCACGTCCAATACCAACTAGTATTGGAGACTCACTTTGTAACGCCCCCCAAAATAGGTCCATTCCATCCAACCCATTTTGAGTCGCCAAATACATGGTATATATAACAACTACAACTTTATTACAACAATTGTCGTGCAAAATATAACAACACATATGCTGTGAGTTTGGATACAAATATATACCAACTGTGACTCATGTCCCAACCTTGGATAGCACGTCACAATGACACCTTACATAAAGGTATAGTCAAAAACTGTTTTAGAAATTAGAATCTTTGGGAAGTGTTCAAGGAAACCCTCGTACATGGGAGGCCATGCTTCTAGGTTATGATAGATATCATATGGCCACAGAATTATCCTTGGTTGACCCAATAGACCCCAAAGAAAAACAAGAAGGTTACTATCATATTCTTCCCAATGGTGAGTCTTCTCTTGACTTATCATTATCTCCACTGTGTCTCTAATTGAGAATTATACTTCAAACAAACACCAAGATTATATAGGTAGTGCTCGTAAATATACTCAGCAAGTGGATGAGCACAACCCTGTCTTATGATGACACGAGATTGTATGTCATTAGACATCGTGTATGATAGTGACAAAACATCCTTCCAACGTTGGGTACACCTTACCCTATTGGATTCACCAAATAAAACTACTAAATGAACTTTTCTATACTGCTTCGGGAGAACATCCACAGCTAGAGACCACCGTTCTATTTTCCCGTTACCCTCGCTCGACCCAGCTATACTCTTATTACCTGAAAGGAATGTGAAGTGAAGTAAAAGGGTGAGCACAACTAGCTCAGTAAAGAATATCTTGACTAAAGATAATTAAATTATCAATAGCCTTCATCAATAATAAATCAGAGATTTAGAACATATGGTAAATGATAAAAATTTCAACCATAGTTGCAGCGGAACGAGCAATCCATTAGAAGAGTCAAATAGACCATAAAGTCTATTATCTTCTCCATGTTAAAAGTCAACCAACAATGTTTTATCCCTGTAACATCAATCAACAGTTTCTTTCACAATCATATGAATAATTCATAATCATAATTGTGATTCTAAATTTCGCATCCAAGACGAAGATAATTTTCATCACCTGTCTTTACCTGAAACATCAAATATCATGGTTATACCAAATCATAGTTCTGTTCATAATCATACTAATAAATTCATCTTTGCATCACGGGCCAAAGATATTCATCAACAGTTCATCTTTACACTACATGCCAAAGATATTCAACAACAAGTCATCTTTGCACTACGGGCCAAAGATATTCATCAACAACTCATCTTTGCACTACAGGCCAAAGATATTCCTCAATAGTTCATATTTGCACTGCAGGCCAAATATATTATTATCTCAAAGAAATATATAATCATTTCAGAATTTATATAACCAATAATTATAACCATGTTGATCATTTTACCTTTGTACTTAAGCTAAAGATATTCAATTATAAATTCAATGGTCATGATCATACCAGTCAAAAATTCAACTTTGCACTACTGGCCAAAAAGAATCCATAGTCATGATCGTACCAAAAATCTACCCATCTTTACACTCAAGTCAAAGAGAAATATCATCATTAGGGTTATAAAAATGTTATATATAATAATAAAAAATAATATGATCAACATATAGTTTTAATATCAAGAGTAATATTCATAAATCAACTATAATTTGGTTAGAAAAAGAAACCAATTTTGTCATGAATAGTAACTCGTGAACAGTAACTCATGAATAGTAACTCATGAATAGTAACTCGTGAATAGTAACTCGTAAATAGTAACTCGTGAATAGTAACTCGTGAATAGTAACTCATGAATAGTAACCCCGACATGAAAAGTTCCAAATTTAATAAAAAGTTCAGATCAATACTTCGGCATAATGATATTGAAGAAAATAATATCATTTAGAAGAAATAACATCCCTTACTATCCCTTACAATCTTACTATCCCTTACCTCAAAAGAGCAGTACCCCTGACTGAACCAACGCTGAACGAACTTGCACCGTTATAGCAACACTCAAGATATCAAAATACTCACAAGAATACACTTAATAATATAGAGAGAGAAATAGAGAGAAAACTTCAGTTTCTGGTGTGGATTTTCAATTCTAACCTAAGCACCCTATTTTATAGGAAATTGCTTAGAACACCAAAGTAGAAAATTGAATATAATATTAATATATTTATATAAATTTTCCTTAGCACACTTTTTTGGTCAACAAATCAGCCACCAACCCACCAAAATCACAAAAAACGTTTTTGTTAAATTAAATAAATAATTAAAACTTCCAAAAATCAATTATTTCGGAACTTCAATAATTCATAATAAATAGCCCTTTGATCAGAAAATTCGAATCTCGCGAGTTTTTATAGGAAATTCAATTCTCTACAACTTTGCAGAAGAAAGTTTTTCCAAATTCCAAACAGAAATTGACCGAAATCCACAAACGGACGATTTTACCGTCAATAATAAATTTTCAGTCAAGAATTATGTCCATTAACACACAAACATGTGTGTTAATCATTTAATGCCACAAAAAATACTCTTCCTTCTCATATACTCATATATCCCACATTCATTGTAAAAATACCATCATCAATATATTATTAAAATAATATATTTAAATGAATTAGTTTATCAGAAAAAGATAAAATATTAATTTTCAACAATTGTCACATTTAAAATTTCTCCATCTATATCACATTAAAATTAATATTTTCTTCATCATATAAATCAATAATTAAATTATTCACAAATAATATTACAGAATCACAGTACTGGCAACCAGGCCGTTCCCAGGAAAGAGGGGGCTTTCCAATAAGGATTTCTCCTTACTGGCGCGCAATTAGATGACCAAACCTCTCCTTAGACAGAACTTTCTAGACATTGCCAATAATGTTATCTAATAATATTATTCAGATAATATGAATTATTGTTCGATAATAGAAAATACTGTGTAGTGACAATTATTAAAACAACAGTAATATAAAATATCAAGCAGTAATTATTGAATCAATAAAATACAATATTGAACAGTAATTATTGTAACAATTATTGAGTAGTGCCTTCTTACGTAAGAATCAATATATGGGTGCAATACCGTGTGCTACGCGTATTACCGTGTTTTAACCACCGGGTATTCCAACAGTATTAACGGTAACAACTACGCCGTTATTTATAAACAACTTATTTTTGTCGTTTTCTTCATCCAATCGTTTTCTGTTATGGGGACCACACAAGGCTGCGCCGTCGTACGAATATTCCCGACAACAAGAATATTTCACGACCAAACAAATATTCCCCGACAACAATGAATATTTTATAACCACTTGTGTATTTTGAAAAAAAATTCATATATCACCCTTAACTTTAACATTTATCAATTTAACCATTTACTAAATAGTAATTATAAGAAAAATTGAATACTTTTATTTCATAAAATTCGGGGTCTTACAATCTCCCCTCCTTATGAATTTCGTCCTCGAAATTTACGTACCTGGTATTTCAAGAGTTGAGAATACCTTGCTTTCATTTCAGATTCCATCTTTCCTGTCATCATAATTTCTTCATTGCTCATCTCCTGTATTTCCAGATATCATTCTAGAATACAGCTTCAAAACAAAGGTTAATTGAACAAATTAACATATCACATAATATCCCGTATTATGACTGACCAACAAATAAGCTTAGGTATGGACACACTAGCGAAGGATTTACTCGTCCCTCTCCTCCTAGTCCTATTCCCCGATCTCCGCCAGAGATCATATCCTAAGCTCTGATACCAAATGTAACGCCCCCCAAAATAGGTCATTCCATCCAACCCATTTTGAGTCGCCAAATACATGGTACAATAACAACTACAACTTTATTACAACAATTGTCGTGCAAAATATAACAACACATATGCTGTGAGTTTGGATACAAATATATTACCAACTGGGACTATGTCCCAACCTTGGATAGCACGTACAATGACACATTACATAAAGTATAGTCAAAAATGTTTTAGAATTAGAATCTTTGGGATGTGTTCATGGAAACCCTCGTACATGGGAG